>LGSN01000642.1:0-22643 GCA_001314375.1 Phytophthora podocarpi | reverse complement strand
ACTGCAGTAGTTATTATTGATCTTGTTAGAGCCCCGTACAATATTCTATTGTATTTTCCCACCCCTGGACGTGACGTTTGCAATCGGCACGTGGTCGAACTTGAGAGCCGCGTTGGCAAAAGACTTGACTTGCCACGCAGTTCCATTCCAGTTGAAACTCGTGTGCCAAGCAATGGTAGAGCCATCGACGCTGTCGAGACCCGTGCATTGACTGCCCTTGGGGTCGTCGAACGCACCCCAGAGGTTGTTGTACAGGATGTAGTCGGCGGTCTCCGTTTTGTTCTCCTTGCCACAGAACTCTTGTTCAGCAAAGACAGGCGAGGCTGTAAAAGCTACAGCGACAGCAACGAGGGCGATGGAGATCTTCATTTGCTGGGGGAGTCTTGAGGGTCTTGTTGTAAATTGGATAGTGGCGCAATACATGTACATGAACTTCGCATTTCGATGGTATTCTTTAAAATATTAAAATACCGTAAACTTTACAGCACCGTTGATTTGACTGGATATGATCTGTATCCAGGGTATCCATGGATATACCCATCCCGAAACTTGCTTAGGAGTCTTTACTGACGGTGGTAATCTTGAACTGCTGGGATTGTGACCAGGAACGGCAACACGACGGCTACATATACAGAATTGGACAGCCCCTTGTTAAAGCGAGCGAACAACCGGTATGTCAATGTCTCAAATTCCATTGTAGTTGCTTCCAACTTAGCTGTCGAATCTATTGCTTCTCCCCGACCGGTCGTCCGACTTCGGAGCATTGCGTCCACTAGCGCCTGGGCGGCGTTCAGCGGGAGTAGCACCCATGTGGGCAGAACGATTGTCGACCAGACAGCTACTGGCCTGCTGACTCCGTCGGCAGGGTAGGGACGGCCGGGTGAGAGCTATTATCGNTATCGCCCCACACTGCTACTTCTACTCGCTTACCCTAGCTCTTCAGTAACCCGCAACCTCTTTATTAGTCTTGAAGTACTTCCGTCCAGGAGCAGATTCGCAACTGAGGGTCGAGCTGCGATCCCGCAGCTCGTTGCCCTCCTATCTACCGTAGCCTTCCCCGTCGCCTATACCTACCGCTACACTACGGCGCCCTTCCTAACCTACTGGACCTCTCCCTCTTCGGACTCCTCCCTCACCTTCACCTTCACGGCCTCCTGGCCTCTCGTTCCATCCCGTGGCGTTGCCTCGCCCTTGTATATACTCACGCTTTCGTCCTCCTCACACGTCGTTCCTCCCGCGATCTTCGCCACTCGCCGTTTCGCCTGCTTCAATCTCCCACGATTGTGAGAGCTACCGCCGTCAGTCAATGGCTCCAGTCCGCTGGCTCGCCCCCGTCACCGTTTGCCGGCTGCTTACATCTCTGTCACCGATCTTCCACGTCCGTCACTCCGCCAAGTCGATCACCACGCGATCTCCTTCCAGCAGCACTTTACTGCGTCTGTTGGTCACGTGACAGGCCATCCAAACTACATGATCTTCAAATGACTCGCCTTGCTTGGAATTGGCGGCAATCAAAAGCTTTGAACGATTCTAAGCTGGATCCAACGACAAGAAATGACGATGGCCGAACAAGAAGTTTTTGTTATGTGCTCGTTAACATTTCATAAAGCTTGGAACACCAATTGAATCAATTGACTTGTGCTGTGTTTACTACTTTGACACAGTCAATGTAATGTGCCATTGTCGACGAATCCATACCAGCATGAACATTCGTTAGGAACTTCGTCGCAGCGATGGTGTTGTTCTCCGGAAGCTCGTCGAAAAAACTCCCTGAGACGCTGATTGTAATGCTGGCGGCAGCAAAAGAGAGCATGATCGTGTTTCTGTTTATTTCCAGGTGCAGTGTGAAGTCGACATTGCCAGTGTTCACCACTTTGATCGCCTTGTCCGACGTTGACAGGGTAGCAACGCAACGCCTATCAGTAGAGCCGATGGCCAAACCATGAGTTCGTACTCGATATCGCCACTAATAAGCTTAGTCGATTTATCATGAAGAGATTGTACGCCCCGGCCCAGCTGAAGGTCGAGCGCCAAGCAATGTTTTTCGCTTCCAACGCTGTCTAGACCCGTGCACTTGGTGCCTTCGTGGACGTCAAACGCATCCCAGATACTGCTGTCGAGGGTGGTCTGTGTCAATTTCCACATATTCAGCGAACGCGGCTCGAGCCGCTGCAACAACAACACGCGGTGAACGTATTTTTCATAGCTGGCGAGGGCAAAGGGACTTGTTGGAGGAAAATCGGAGACTGGTGCAGCGACCAACTCCCTTAACGTACAAGATGGCAACGTCAGCAGTGATCGAGCCAGCCACTGGAGCTCCTTTTCATGATGACTTCAAGATCTTGAAATCCTTCACGAAGCTGGTCGTGATTCAACGGACGCGTTATCGATAACACCTCGGATACTCGCTCGCAGTCCCAAACTAACGATAGCACTCTTGAACAAGTCTTCAGACATGAGCAACGGCTCCAAACTTGCAAAGCGTTTGACTTTTTTCCGTGCAAGTATCGGAGAAGTCGAAACAAACTTTCAGAGAGTATGAGCTAGCACGCGGGCTACATGTTGACTCCATTGTTTGTCGTCATGATGGTCGCCATGCGACAAAATGGTGAAGAAGGGTTCAATCCCCTTAAGAGATGCTGTAAACTCGCCATCGATGACAATAAACTATGAAAAGCTTGGCCTGGATGTATTCACGTCGTCAAATTTACGTTTATCGTGTAGCAGTCGACCATCAAGCCGTGTTGACTGCCGCCGAGTACTTGGACACCGTCAGAGTGGCGTTCTGTCCTTGGAACGGCTCCGTGCCAGCCTGCACGTGCGTCAGGTACTGGGTCGTCTCGATCGTGTTGTCGGCCGGGAGCTCATCGAAGAACTCCTTCAGGTCAGCCGTGAAGCTCGTGGCCATCTGCTTGGCCACGTACGTGAACACCTTGGTCTTGTTGTTCATGCCCTGGTACAGGTTGAAGTCGACGCCGCCAAGCGTCACGGACTTGATCGGCTGGCCGGTGGTGGTCAGAGGCCAAGCGCCGCCCAGCGCAGCGAGCCACACCATCAGCTCATAAGCGGTCTCGCCGCCAATGGTGGGGCTCGTGAAGAGGTCGTACGCGACGTTCGTGATGATGTTGCCGTCGTACTTGTACGTGTACTCCATCGTGGTGGGGATCGACGCGACATTGGAGATCTGCACGGGGTCAAACTTAAGCGCAGCGTTAGCGTACGACTTGACCTGCCAGTTATCGCCGGCCCAGTTGAAGCTCGTGCGCCAGGCAATCTCCGAGCCGCTGCTGCTGCTGTCGACGGTAGTGCACTGTCCACCCGCCTTGTCGTTGTCCTGACCCCACAGGTTGTTGTAGACGGTGTAGTCGCCCACAACCTTCAGGTCGTTGCGGCCGCAGAATTTCTGGCCGTTAGTGGATGAAGCCGCAACAGCGAGAGCGGTAGCAGCGAGAAAGAGCTTCATGGTCGTGTCTTGGAGTCTTGGAGCAAATTGCCGAGTGCTGACTGTAGAACGCGGACCATTTTGCGTGAGTCGCGACGACCAACAACCGGACCGAAATCCCAGGTGGTCCCATCCCGTGTGCAAGCCTACCCGTACGTTCGCAGATGCCGACCACGCCGTAAACTGTAGATCAAACCCTGACTCACGCTACGCTAGTGGTGTCGCAGCCGTCTGACTCCAGCAGAATGCTCGCTCTTCCGCTTGCCACCAGCAGCTCCACAAAAATCCATCGCGGGTGACGAAGCTCACTCCTCCGTATTAATACGTGGCCCAGGAAGCTGAATTTGCTTTATGAAGCGAAAGACAAGCTCTCGCTGCAATGTCCTTGCACCACGTTCTCATCTATCTCCGTGCCATGGAGCGAGCTATGACTCCCCGACAACACGAAATCGCAAGACGCGAACTTGAAGGTACATGTATCGACATGAAATCGATCGTGGATACTTGCAGTTGCAGTCTGAGAGCAGCCCCATCGGCCAAAGCTAAAGTCAATGTATGTACATGTATTACTTCTTCTTTAGTGGCCCTTGCCTGCCGACTAAAGCTACCAGTCAGTTGACCTGGGCCGAGTAAGATGACACCACCAGCTTGGCGTTCTTGTCCTGGAAAGGCTCCGTGCCGGCCTCCAGCTTTTGCAGGTACTGGGTCTGGGGAAGCATGTTGTTGGACGGGAGCTGGTTAAAGAACTCCTTCAGGTCAGCGTTAAAATCGTAGGCGGTCTTCTTGGCGACGTACGTGAACACCTTGACCTTCTTGTTCATCCCCTGGTACAGGTTGAAGTCAACGCCGCCCACGGTCGCGGATGTAATGGGCTTGCCACTGTCCGACAGCGGCCAGGCGCCACCCAACGCCGCCATCCACACCATCAGCTCGTACTCGACGTCACCGAACTCGTGAACATGTCGTACGCCACATTGGCGATGATATTGCCATCGTAGGTGTACGTGTACTTCATCGTCGTAGGGATCGAATTGATCGCCGACACCTGCTTCGGGTCGAATTTCAAGGCCGCATTGGCGTACGACTTGACCTGCCAGTTATCACCAGCCCAGTTGAAGCCGGTGTGCCAGGAAATCTCCGAGCCGCTGTTGCCACCCACAGCAGTGCATTGCTTGCCGCTAGGGTCATTGTCCTCACCCCAGAGGTTGTTGTAGACTGTGTAGTCTCCGACCACCTTCACGTCGTTGCGGCCGCAGAACTCCTGGGCATTGGTAGACGAAGCTGCTGCAACGATTGCGAGGGAGGCAATTGAGAGCTTCATGGTCTTGGACTTGATCTTGGTCGTGGGTTTTGAGGATGGAAGCAAATTGCGGGGTGGAGTTGATGGCGGAGGGAGTGCCGACAGCAAGGATAACTTTGCTAACCACGAGCTACAACCGAATCCTTGGGATGTGGTCCTACAGTATCATGCACGTTTGTTAGCCTTACTAGAAGCACCGACTAACGCCCTACTCAGGCTAAACTGGCGAGTCAAGTTCAAGGCAAAAGTTCGCTGGTAAGCAATTGCCACTTTTTCCTCGCTCTCAGGAGCTACTTCGAAGTATAGCAAGAGTGAACCTGTATTGTCATCAATAATTAGTCTAATAACGGGTCACCCTATAATACAAAATTTGTGGGTGTCGTACAAATGTTATTCTCGATCTAGGCAAAGATCGTAGATAACGTTACACCACCTTGGTGTATATATATTTAAGTTGTTGCAGTACTGCTACGTAGGCACTTTCAATGAGTTCGTACCTGTACCATGTTATTAGCTTAGTTGACCTTCGCCGAGTACGTCGACACGACCATCTTGCCGTTCTTGCCCTGGAAGGGCTCCGTGCCAGCCTCCAGCTTTTGCAGGTACTGGGTCTGGGGAAGCATGTTGTTGGACGGGAGCTGGTTAAAGAACTCCTTCAGGTCAGCGTTAAAATCGTAGGCGGTCTTCTTGGCGACGTACGAGAACACCTTGACCTTCTTGTTCATTCCCTGGAACAGGTCGAACTCGACACCACCCAAAGTCACCGTCTTGATAGGCTTGCCGCTGTCCGTCAGAGGCCAGGGGCCGCCCAACGCAGCCAGCCACACCATCAACTCGTACTCGATTTCTCCACTGGGCGAAGAGCCCGTGAACAGGTCGTACGCGACGTTGGCGATGATATGGCCGTCGAACGTGTACGTGTATTTCATCGTCGTAGGGATCGACTTGATCTCCGACACCTTCTTGGGGGTGAACTTGAGTGCAGCGTTGGCGAACGACTTGACCTGCCAGTTGTCACCAGCCCAGTTGAAGCTCGTCTTCCACGACACGGACGTGCTGGTACTGCCGGTCACCTCCGTGCACTGTCCGCCGGCCTTGTCGTTGTCCTCGCCCCACAGGTTGTTGTACACGGTGTAGTCGCCCACAACCTTCAGGTCGTCGCGGCCGCAGTATTCCTGGGCGTTAGAGGATGAAGCCGCAGCGGCGAGGGCGAGGGTAGCAGGGATCAGGAACTTCATGGTGCTTGGTCGGTTGGTCTCGGTGTTGGTGGCGTGAGGCAAAATGGAGAATGAGTCGAAGTAGACACACAGGTTATTGGCCATCACGTTCTTCTAGCCCTTGGATCACCGCCGTTGAGGCTTGAGCAGCTCCGCCGATCTTGAGGCACCCCATCCCGAAATGCTTCATCCGCACGTTTAATCTCGCTGCTGTTGCAATGTCCATACGATTGAACCCTCGAGATCATAAACAACTGGGGCGTGAACGAGGCTATCGCTGCGTCGCTGCCTTGGTGTCGCAGGCATAAGACTCGTGTCTTCTGGTGCCAATTGGGTGCCTACCAAATGGCAACAGGTTCAGCTTCAACGCCAGCAACCTACCACGAACCTCTTGTACTTGTAGGAGCATGTGGCTCAATAACATGGCGGAGGACTTGACGTCACCTCAATGAGGGGTAATCATCCACTCCACTGGAGAGGATCAGGGATGAGAAGCAATGAAACGATGCAGCGCGGTACTATCCCCGTCCTTTATTTTTTTCAGAGTCTGGCTCGGAGCAGCGTATTGATGGCACGCTAAGCTCCTCCGCCGAGTGATATGAAACAACCACGTCCTAATGCATGCAAAACCGAGCTACAGTAGCTACAGTAGACATATTTCAAACGGAGACAGCACTCTCTGGCCTCCAGTCTCTCTACTAGCAAACACTTACCCGAAGATGGAGTGGTTGGGCGTCTCGACGTACACCCAGATACACAGGATAATGAGCACGAAGGCGAGCGAGAAGCTGCCCACGATATTGCCCTGGTCCGTCATACTCTTGTGACTCCAGCCGAAGTACGTCTGCACGCTCATACGCACCATGGGGCCCAACTGACTAGCCAGGAAACCACCCAGGAACAGCGACGCAAAGTACAGCGGGGTGCCGTGGGTCGTGGCCGCGTTGTTGTAGCCCGCGAAGTAGCGCACTGTGTCCCACATCATACCGAAGATCATAGCCAAGAACACAAGCAGATTCGGCAGCTCCATGATGCTGTTGCCGCCCAGAGCGCCCGTGTTGGCCCACGTAGCCTCTTTGCCCGTGATCTTCCAGTAGATCGTCTCGAAGACAGCCATGACGTGCACAAAGGCGTACGAGAACCACGTCTGCTGACTACGCAGCACATCGTCGTTGTCGACCGTACGGTTCGACAGAGCCGACAGAATACTCTGCGCCACGATCTTGGGCACCAGAGCCATCAGCAGACGCAGACCGGACGTGTAAATCGGAGCTTGTCCAGTGTACAGGAAGTAGCCCGTGATGTAGAAGAAGAAGATTGCCGGGAAGGACCCAATCGGGTACACCGTCAGATTCATGAAGAACACCCAGCGCATGAACTTGTTGATCTTGCGCTTCGGCGGCAGCTCAATCTGCGGAGGCGTCCACTCCGGGTCCACCAGACTCTTCTTGTTGCGTAGGAAGATCTGGAAGTTACCCTTCGCCCAACGCTTACGCTGCGCCAGGGCAGCAGACACAGACTCGGGCACAGCACCCTCAGCAAGACGAATACGGTCAGCCTCCTCGCCTTCGAGATCCTTACGGAAGTAGTAGCCCTTCCATCCCTTGTCCACCATCATCTTGCCCGTGTAGGCGTCTTCAGTCAGTGAGCCGTACTGAATACCGCACACCGAGTCCAGAGCCTCGCGACGGAAGATAGCGTTCGTACCAGCAAACGAAGCACAGTCGTAACCATCCATACCTGTCTGCGCCGAATCAAAGAACGTCGAGTTACGGTGACCACACGGGTCGCCGAGACGAAGCTGCAGGCAGTCCTCGAAGTACTGCGGCGTCTGCACGTAGCCGACCTGGTTCACCGACACGTGGTCCGAGTAGTCGTCAGCCGAGACGCCCACGAACTGGTTGCTGCCACGCTGGCTAACAGCACGGTTGCACTTGCGGCACAAACCCTTCTTTTGGTTGATCTTGCTGCCACAGCTAGCGCACATCATGCGCTCCGACATGGTGTTCTGCGTCTGGCGACGGTGAACACTCGACTTGACGTGTCCCGACGCGTTGTAGCAGTCCTTCGAGCAGTACATGATCTGAGCCTCCGGCACGCCGGCAGCCTGGCACAGAGCACAACAGATCTTACCAATATCACCACAGCCAGGAGCAGAGCAGCGCGTGATCTTGGAGTTCTGCGGCGCGTCGAAGAAGAACGGAAGCGTAGCCTGAATGAACATCTCGTGGGGCTTCATGTCGTTATCCAGAATGATGGCGTAGCGACCGCAAGCACCCTCGTTGTACAGCACGTTGTTAATGTTACCGGCCTTGGAGTGGTGCACAGGCGGCTTGATGCGACCCACGAACGTCAGCTTGGGCAGGCCGTGGTAATGGTAGTCGTCACGCACCGAACCGACAGCGCAATCAACGCGGTTCATGATACGCGGGTTGGCGTTCGTCGGCATCTTCACGGTCGTGTGCTCCTTACGCCACTCGTCCACCTCCAGCTCGTACGACTCGCACACGCGGTCGTACATGAACTGCGCGACCTCGTGACGGACATCACCAGCATCCTCAATCACGCCGTAGTTGACGCTGACCTTGGGCACTTGGGCGCCAGCCTCCCACTTGGCCTTGCAGTATCCGTCATCGCAGATCCACACGTGGAATAGGTGCGGGGGGTAGTCCAAGTTCATGATCTTCTCCAGCGTCGCGATGGTGTCCTCCGCCGGCTCGGCGTAGTGACACAGCATGATATCCACCGTCGGCCACTGTAATACACAACAACACACAATTACCCCCAAAAGACAGCGTCAGAATCTTCCTCTATCTACCACAAAACCTAACAAAAGGAAGTATGCAAGTGTCGCACCTTCTCCGGGGGGAAGTGCGGCTCGAAATCACGCAGATAGCGGGCACCACGACGCACGGGCTTCCACATGCCCAAGTAGTAGAGGAAGCCGAGCGTGATGCTGATAAACTCGGAGAAGTAGAAGAGGAAGTACGAGATCCAGTCGCCGATGTGGGGCTCCTTGAAGCACTGTACAGTCTCGATGCCGGCCGACCAGTGGTACCACTGCGGGGGGTCCCACATGCCGTTGAAGGGGTTGTCACCGCACTGCAAAGTGTCGGCGTACAGCAGCTGGATCTCCTCGCACGTGTCCGTCTTGTACTTGACGTCGCAGGGCTCGATACCTAGGGGGAACCACATCACGATACCTGCCAGCTCGATGAGCGCCGTAATCACGAAGATGACGTACCAGAACCGGTAACTGGAGCGCCCCTTCATCTCGTACACTCGCACGTTGGGCAGGTCGCGCTTGACCACGTTGCCCGAGCCCGCCGACATGACTGTGAACTCGAGCGCGTCGAACCACATGGTGAAGTCCTGGTCCGTCTCGGGACACACGAGCCACGCGCGGTGGCGCGTGTGGATGACGATGCCCCTCGCGGGCAGGTCGAGGCGCTCGCTCTGCTCAAGCTTGAAGGCGTCGCGCAGGTCCACGGCGCCCACGACGAGCTCGCCGTTGCGCGAGTTAAAGTACTTGCGGCAGTCTACGTCGTTGTGGAAGTAGTACATCTTGGCGCCCTCGAGGGCGAAGTAGCGCTTGCGCCAGCTCTTGGCCACGGGGCCTTTGAACGTGCGGCTGCCCTGCTTGTGCATCCATCCGTGCACCGAGATCTTGCCCAGGTCCTCCTGTTCCTTGGCCTTGGTGAGCTCGCTGATGGCGTTCTGCGCGTCCATGGTGGACTGCGAGAGCAGCTTCTTGCCGGGGGCTGCGGCCGACGAGAGCTGCTGGCGATACTGCGCGCCCGACAGAGGCGTCTGGTCGTACTGAGCGTCTTCGGGCAGCGCTCCAAGCCCGGGAGGTTGCCGATTGGCCATGGAACGAGAGCGGCCGGTTCCTCGAGACTTTCTTTGTGTCTTAAACTGGACGGAGGTGGCTCAGCCTCACTCTCGGAGCAAATCCAATCAGCTGGTTGGTGGATACTCGGGGCGAGTGACGGAGTGAATGCTTGGGATCGAGGAAGACCGGCTGACCTCCACGCACGAGCAGAATGAAGGAACGAACGGAACTGATTGCAAGCGGCGACAGCGCCAAGTGAAGGTGGCAACGGCACCGAACTCTCTCTCCCCCCCTGTCTACTACAGACGGCACCTTTGTATGGCGAATTGTATGGCGACGAACTTGGCTACGAAGCGCCGCGACCGGACGACACGAGGTGCACGCCAGTGTGTCGTGGACGGGGTCATTATTTTTCTCCCACGTTACGACAACACACAGATCTAAATGTGATGATGAAGGTTTATTGGTTATAACAGGCATAGGTGAGCATTAGGAGAAAGCGGGTTGCTTACAAAAAATCAGTTCAATGCAATCCTCATTGAAATACAATGTAGAAGGTTATCGAATTAGCATAGATGTGGCCCGTAGGACAAGGGCAAGGGGAACGTGACGTGTGCGCGTAAGGACCGCGCTGAATGTGTAGACGACACCAATAACCTGAATGGTGGAATAATGTATGCCGGGCGAGGCTGCTGGAGTGAGCTGAACTCACTTCAACTGGGCTGGTCCGCAATTTGCCGCCCGCATTTTCGCCCTGCTCCCCCTCCATCTGCCTCGCTGTCACAGCAATGCTCAATGCCCTCCATCGCCTACTTTCTCGGCTTGAGGCAAGCGCATTACAAAGGCCGCACGTCACCCGCGGAGGCTGCTGGGCTGGCAATGAGCCAATAGTGCGTAAACTGTGCACGCTCGACGCTCAACGGTGGGCGTGCTTCTCGTTATAGACAGTAACTGTCTACAGACACAACTGGTGTGTCTGTAGCTCGACTGCATTGCAGCAATTTGGTGCGAGTACATGTACTATTAATGAGCCCTCAGTGTGAGGCCCGAATGATTCACTCTCCAGAGAGCGTCAAAGCTACCAGAGCTGCCATTTGCCTCATTGACGCCCGTCACATTGATTCCAGTAGTCGGTCGGCGCTAATGGAGCCCTAGGCGGCTGAGATCTCGCTGAACGCTGCACTCGTACTGCACTCGTAGCAGGAGCGCGATATTATAGCGTTGAGGTTGTCGATAGGATTTTGCACGTTGCGCGCGAATAGCGAGAAAGTGGTGTCCGTCACCGCACGTCATCTGTGTGTATTTGCGTCGTTAGCCTGCTGGTGGTGCATCGATCTTCACATACATGTGAAGCTAAAAAGAAATGATTGATAGCTCTCTGAACAGTGTGCTGTGCATCAAGACGTACGATTGCTAGTTCGGCTGCAAGCAGCCTCATCGTTTAGCCCACGAATAGCACATACGGTGCAGGAGTCCACATCACCTCATGGTCATGATTGATGCACACCAACAAAACAAGACTGTGAGCGCCAGCGCCCTACACTAGCCGCATCGAGTACATGCACTCCCTGTATTAAACCGGTCTCGCAAACCGGTCGAAAACTTCGAAGACCCTTCGCACCGGAACTTCAACGTGGCCCACATGCGACGAGGAGGTCACTCTCCAAGACACCCTGCAGGGCACAAGGCGCACACAACATGACGGAGCTCAACCTGTACCTCCGCGGCCTCTCCATTGATCTCGTCGCTCTCGTGGCTTCCTTCGCCTGGGATTTGGACTCGGCTTCGACTGCTGGTCACCTGGAAGTAGTCCAGCTACTGCTGCACCTTCGTCACTCCAGCCTCGTCCGCTGCAGCTACCGAGCACTTAACGGCGCGGCGCAGAACGGATTCCTAAATGTTGTGCGAGTTCTGCACTCGAGTGCAATCGCCTCGTGCTCCACCTTCGCCATGAACATGGCGGCGGCGAACGGACACTTGGACGTGGTCCAGTTCCTGCATTTCCATCGATCCGAGGGCTGCACGAGCTACGCGATGGACGCGGCTGCTGCCAAGGGACACCTCGACGTTGTCAAGTTCCTGCACCGCAATCGGAGTGAAGGCTGCACCACTGCAGCGATGGATTTAGCTGCGGCGCAAGGACATCTGCAGGTGGTGGGGTTCCTGCATCGATATCGGACAGAAGGAGCCACGGTCGCTGCTATTGACAGAGCATCACAAAACGGTCACCTGCAGGTTGTACAGTTCTGCAGAGAAGCTAGACACGAAGGATACTCGCAGTTGGCGATTTTGTGGGCGAGTGCCAATGGGCACATGGATGTCGTGCGTTATCTGCAGCCTTCGCGAGGTCAGAGAAATGCTCTTGGAGCGCTGCTGGGAGACGGAAGGCTGCTGGTGTGCTAGTTAGGGAACTCCGTGCTCTCTCAATAAAGTCTGGTGCATAAGTTTTGAATGTTCTATGGTGTCCACTTGCTCCTTTGAGCGTGTGAAGCCACTCGAAGCAGAGTCTGAAGTCGATATCTACAGCATTGCGCTGAATTTAGTTGTTAGAGTTTTCCAAGTCAAATGCGAGATTCCGAGCACAGGTTGAGTTCTTACCTAGATGGGCGGCAGCACACAGAGAATCACGAGAAACAAATCTGTATGTACGCAGGAAAACTACACTCCCAGATCGAAACGCCAACCGATGCGAAATGGTGCTGTAAGAGCACGTCCAGAGCGACAAAGGAGCCAAATTCAAGATCAAGAACAGCAAAATGCTCTCCACGGTAAAATCACATCCCTGGCAACGTAGACAAATTTCGAATACCGGTAGCTGATGAAGAACTACATGTAACGGGGTCACAGTATGATGACCAGCACTGACACCGTAGCTGATCCTGAGCAGAGCATGCACACAGAGACACACGGGTGCTGAAGAAGTCGACTGTGATGTATAACGATTTCAAGCACACATGCATAATAAAACTTGAGTTGGTAGACTGAGACCAAGGATCCGTAAACGGTGAAGTACAGAATATACGATCGTAAAGGAGACGCTCTTGGTTTTATCACCAAGCTTGCTATGACGATGATCGAAGTTGAAATCGGACTCAGCTCCCATGTGAATGGCACTGGAAAGCTCACAATGGATCAGATCCTAATTATAAAAGTGAGGTGAACGCTGGCAATGAAAATTAGCATTCAGGTAAGGAATTCTTATGTTGACTATGGATAACGAGCGCCGTTACCAGACCGATGGAGGGTTAGAAAATGAGATTGCCATGTCAAAAATCTAGTCGGTACTCCGCAATCAGTCACTGGAAACGTTATCGCCCAAGCCCATGTCAACGCTACTGGTTCCTTTTTAAATAGCGACGTGTGAGCGCTTCAACCTCTCACCAACAACATTAACAACACTGCCTGCTTGCTGCCTACCGTCGTTAACCACATTTCTCGATCGGTTTTCCTCTCAACACTCAGTTTCCATCTACAATTGGACTAGCATGAAGATGTACCGCTTGCAACCTCCCAGCACCATTGCCAGTCTCTTAACAGCATGTACTCTTGCCAGTCTTGGTCTCGCCCGTGTCATCGAGGACCGTACGTTGTTTTTTGTCGACCTACAGCGATGATTTCTCCTGCTCCAACGTCGTTTACGCGAGAATCGACAATGAGCTTTGCACAGACACTTCAGTGTGCACGATCCTCAACGACACCGACGGGTCGTTCCACGACAGTGAGATGACAGCCTGCATTCTCGATCGAGACGCATTCTTGATAACGGCGTTCAAGGGTTCCCCGTACTTGACTGTTGAGCTTTACCCAGCTGATTGCCTCGGCAAATCGTACAACACCAGATCTTTCATTGCCGACGGAAATTGTCACCCGTATGCGCACAGCCATTTCAAGGTCGTGCAGACCAACAGCACGACTTCGGTGGTGAGCGCTGTTTCTGGTTGCGAGTCTAGTGACTGGTACGAGGAATGGTCCGTAGAATCAGTGACGCAACTCAACACGGAAGCCTGCGTCACGGATGGTACCAACACGTGGAAGTCCTATTTCGTCGCAGGCACAACCGCCACGGACGATTCGACTTCAAACCCTCCATCAACACTAGCAACTCCAGCGACTTCCACCCCGTCGCCTGCAGCAACGACTGCAACCCCAACAGTGGACTCATCAACTTTGGCTTCTTCCCTAGCGACGTCACTTTCCACCGCGGCCTCAACTGCAGTCTTGCTACTCTGTGTAGCGGTGTCTGGAGCTATGGATCTTTAAAACGACTTAGCACTGTCAGAGGATAGGAAGAATCTACATAAGTAATCAAGTACCAATGCTTTCCTTCATCAAAACGCCATCTCCCTCACTCGCATGGCCTGTCGGCTTGCAGCTCTCGCTTTTAAAATTAATACACTCGTTCGCTTGGACAAATGAACTAGATCAACGAGTGAGTAAGTTCCACACTCGTTTTGCTCGCCATCGCCCGCAGGTGATCTTACTAAGCCAATTTAAAGCGTGCCATACTAGCAAGGTAAGGAACAATTTCGTGTAAGCTAGCTTCGAAGTCAGTGACGAATACGCGAAATTCTTGGCGACCCGGAACTACAATTGAAAAGAATGACTATGAGTTGTAAAATTGACCTGTGTGGTGAAATACAAGTGTATGTGGCGTAACATTGTAGGAATAATTCCAACGGACAATTCATTGTCCTTACTTCAGTTTTCCAGCGTACTTGAAACCTTAGCCGCCGAAATTAGAGGCACGTTGCTCGATTTCGAGTACAATCTCATGCTGTCAACGCTTAGGTAAGTAGGTAAGCGCTTTCCTACTTCCAAATATCAGGAAACGCTTATCGATCTGATCAGCAAAACGGTCGCATTTGCTGCGATGTTGTCAATTTTAATTGAGCGTCTCAGGCCTTACTCCTTCATCTCTAACTGCCAAACTCTTCATCTCGCCTTAGCCTCTTCCACTCCTTGTAGAATTATCAAGGCCATGAAGCTCTTTCATCTCTGCACACGTGCTGTAGCTCTCGGGGTTTCCCTTACTACGACGAGAATTGTCTTCACGTCAGGCAGCACTGTGACTGTCAAGGAGGTCAATGAGGATCCTGGATGCACCGGAAGAACCAAAGCGATATACTCGGCAATCTACGAAGACTCTTGCAGCGGTGGTGTGATGTGTACGACAGAAACCGGATGGACTGACTCTGGTAGCTCCGAGTACAAGTTCTGCAACTACGACCGAGCGGGATACCTCCGATACGCGTTTCCTAATGTCCAATACTTGTTGTTCGAGTACTACGAGGACGAATCGTGCAAGAACCTGATGCAAAGCAGTGTGATCCTGGCCGACGGCAAGTGCCACAGCACCGTGCATTACACCCTGACGTTCCAGACTGACGAAGACGGCACCGTGTACGTATTAAGTCGAGGAATCGATTGTGATCGCGGAGTCTGGAGCAACTTTACCGAGCCTGTTCCTAAGGACATGATCAACACAGGAGCTTGCTTCGTAGGTGAACACACCATTGCGAAAGTGTACTTGGTCAATGGCTCAGCCACATCGACGTTTTTCGGCTCGGGTAGCAATTCAGGCTCTACCACGAACACTAGCAACGGAACTGACACTGCCAACGTGACAACCTCGTCCTCACCATCTTTGGTGCTACAGACATCGTCTGTGCTGGTGCTCACAGCTCTAGCGGCTATGAGCGCAATCGCTATATATTGACGAGGCATAAAAATCGTACTACACTCGAAAATACAACATACAAGCGTGGCTTGTCTATTAGAACGCGATTCGCTTCAAGTGTAGCTAGCTACTTAGCCACTAAGGAGGTTGGAGCGGAATCGGACTGCGTGTAGCTTCCAGTCGAGTCGCTGAAGTCACACTATCGGTACTCCAAAGTGTCCTGACACCATTCGTTGCACCTGCACGGGTCATTGAGAAATGACACGCGTCCGCACCTGTAAGCCGAATTCATTAGTCGTTAAGTATATTTGCACGAGGAGTACGTATAATACACAGAAAATGCCACACGACCTTTCTTGACAGTGGGAACAGCTTCAAGTCTTGCTCCACCAGCATCCCCGACGACGTGGTGTCATCGCCTTTGACGTAAAAACTAGCTTGGCGTTTTTGGCGTATTCGATCTGGAAGCAGACAAAACTTCGCTTCAAGTGCTACAGACCTCGTTCATTGTGTCTCCTCGGTAAACTTGTAGTACTAGTACATTTGACGTGTTGTCGGGTCTTCGAAGCTGGCGTAGACCTCACGGACCAGTGTTTTGAGTTGTTTTCGCGCCTGACAAATTTTCCACATCAATTGGGTTTTGCTAACACTTCTTCACGAGTTAGTGGTGGCTTCTGCTCTAGGTGATCATGAATCTGCTCCAACAACTCTCGCCGAGAGCCATAAATTTTCGCTGCTGCAGGTGACAGTTTTACTTGGCAGTGCTGCGTTCTTTGCTGGACGGATTATGAACATTGATCGTGAATCCAATTACGGCTATGAACTGAAATCGCGAGAATTGGATGGTGGACTTCTCCCTCGCGTTTGCAAGGCAGATTGATCTGAGAGGGCCTCGCTAAATGTTATCGTGAACATGAATAGGCGAATTCCTGTGTACATTGTGCCGTCAATCAGTGATTGAACCACAGTTCCACGTGCATTTATATTCTTTGAAAGGAAACATATTTAAAGAGCGCTGGTTAAGCTGAAGCTACGAAGTTCTCTGGCTTTTAAATCCCACAGACGCAACTCTACCTAAAACTTTATAAAACTTTAGATATATTAATAGTTATTTGTGCCATCGAAGAAGGAGCTCCGAAATCAACGTAATTTTCGTTGAATGGGGATTATTTGGTAATCCCCATAGTTAAGATTTGTGTTTTTGGTATCATAAGGTACAAGTATACATGTACATGTATGGAGCAACGCCGGCACTCTACTAAAATAACATAATTTATCTACCCCAGGAATCCTGGAAACTGCCCTGTTAATTTTCGATGTTAAAATATCGATGATGGGGAATTTTACGATGCTGCAGGCGAGTGTTGCATCAATGACTGGAACATTTAACGGCAAACAGCGTTCAAGAGAGCGGCATATCTGACTATCAAAATGTACGGCAATAACGGCGCTGGAGAGTTGTACGGCACAATATCCTATCTGGATTCCACTCGTACCAGTTGCGCATTTAGAGTAGACGACCATCGCTACACACCAGCAATAATAGCGGCACCAACTTCGGCCACAACAATGGTACGGTTTGCGGCTTGTCTCGACTGCGGATCTTCTTGCCAGCGCGTTGTCGGTTGTTGTAGTTTAACCGAGTAAGTAACACCAGCTAGATGTCAACCTCTGCCTAAACTACATGAATGAAATGTTACTTGATTTGCGAGAAAGAAGTTCATTACACCTCTTACTTTCGCCTCCAAGACGACGCGGAAACTGCGACTACAACATACCGCCTGAGAAAATGAATTGAATCGGTGGGTAACGCTAGTCGGACGCGAATTCTCCTTATCGGTAATCACCCGGAAGAACACACGGTGTCCCTATTGAGATCGATCTCATACCACCTGTATCAGATATTGCACCTGTACCATCTTAGTGGTACATCACTTTGGACAGTATATTATTAAATTGTTGGGCTCACTCAGCCACGTGTTTGGCTGCAGGGCAGTTGGTCGGGGAGACCAGCACTTTTGCATTCTCCCCGCCAGCCCCAAGCACGTCTCCACCTCCTCCTCCTAGCCGCAAGGGCCAGTTTGATATACTGGTAGCACTTGTTGGTCAAGACTCGACGACCATGGCCCCTGCGACGCGCCGAAACGAATAAGACGCGCCGACCGCGGAGGGAGGACGCCAGGCCGAGCTGGAAGCGCAGCTCGCACAGGTACGCGCCAAGATTGTGACTCTCCAAGCCAACAACCAAGCACAGCGCCCGTCGTCGACCGAGTCCAAGCCGCGCATCCCAATCGGCCTGCCCAAGTTCAAGGGGAAGTGCGATGAAGACGTGAGCCAGTGGGTCTTCCAAGTGGAGACACTGTGCCGCATCAGCGACCACGACGCGACGGACACCAACGACACGCTGCCCGCAATCGCTGGTACTGCGATGGAGGAGCCTGCGTCGGGATGGTTCCTGTTCTGGACCTCAAGGACGCCAGCGGAGGAGCAGACGTGGGTCAATTCACTCACGATGCCCTCGCGCATTTCGAAGCCTCCAACTACCAAGCCGTGCTACGACAGAAGCTTCACCAGCTCCGCCAGGTCAGTGACATCGAGGAGTACAACGGGAAGTACTCGTCACTGATCTTCCGCGTCGAGAACATGAGCGAAGTGGACCAAGTCAGCTACTACTGTGACGGCCTCAAGCTCGCGACGCAAGCCTACGTCAAGCTTCAGACTCCAACGACGCTGAGCGAAGCGATGGATCAAGCCACCAAGTTCGAGATGTCCCACTTTGGTGGCGAGCACAAGACAGGTCGTGAGAAGCCGGAGCGTGAGCAACATTTCCGTGGACAACCGCGCTCGATCCAGTTCAGAGACAAGAAGCCGTTCAACAAGCATTCGTACAAACCTGGGCACTACGCACCTGCTGAATAGACCAAGGAGGGACCTGTGTGCTACTACTGCAAGAAGCCCGGCCATCTCAAGCGCGATTGCAACAAGATGAAGACTGACCAGGGAAACGACAAGCCACGCCAGTAGAAGAGGGACCTGACGTGGCGAGTGCTAGCGAAGAAGATTTAACGGTAAACGAAGCTACGTCGAATCTGCTTTGCGAAGACCCTCTCGTCTACAATTGTGCGCTATTGTTTTCCGTGAATGGAGACATAGTACAGTGTGATAACAAGTTTGGTGCCAAGTTTCTGTTGGACTGTGGTGCCACGACTGTTTACGTGTCACGTGCCTTTGTTGGAAGGAACGACCTGAAGACTCACGTGTACGCGGAACGAAGGTGAAACTTGGAGACAATAAGATTGGCGAAGCCATCCTGGAGTTAGTGAAGATCGAAGTTCGACTTCAAGGTGCCTCGAACTACCTGTGTATCGCTGTCGTGTTCGACATTCCTGAGGAGTTTGATTGTGTTCTCGGGATGACGTTCTTCGTAGATGTACAACCGGATATCGACTGGAAGCGTCGGTGCGTCAAGAAGGACATCTCAGATGGGGCCTCGATGACGGAAACTTCGGCTCCCTGCGGGAAGTGCAGTCAGGCTATCGGCTCTGGGATTCACGAGGCTGTGGACAGCGAAAGCTCTTCCGCTATAAGCCGTGATTCCTGTCGAGCCACCGTGCTAGAAACGCGGCCGGAGTACGAAGCCGAAGTCGTCGAAAGACCAGCTGAGAACGTGGAGATTCTCTCTCGGAGAGAGAAGAAGAATGCCAAAGCAGAGGTAATGTTTACTCTTAGAGTAGTTGACTCAGAAGGAGTCGAGACGAAGAAGCTGCGGAAGTTTCTGCGGTTGCCTACGAAGAACGCACCCGAGCATGATTTCATGATTGTGCTGTCAAATGACACGAGCAAGAGGATTGAGCGAGACCTCAAGCGCAACGACGAACCTGATAATGTTGGCTCGGAGAAAGCCAAGCGATTTCTGCAAACAGACTGGGAGGCGTTCAAGGAGAATCCTGCGTACCCTGTCCTCAACGAGTACAAGGATAACATGCTCAAGCCCGAGCTGCCTGACGGATTGCCGATGGAGCGTGACATCGAACATCGCATCGACGTGAAGGACCCAAACATAGCGATGTATCGCCAGTAGTGGCGCCTCTCGCCGGAGCAGAAGGCTGAAGTCGACTAGTGGGTCCGCGAAATGATTTCGAAGGGACTGATCCGGCCGAGCATCAGCCCTCACGCAGCCCCAACATTCTGCGTGCGCAAACCCGTGTGATGGCGTATCGTGCATGACTATCAATACCTGAACACTAATACGATCCGACAAAGTGTACCGATGACGCACAAGGAGGACGTCTTCGACAGTATGGCCGGTGCCTACTACTTCTCGTGCATGGATCTGATGTCGGCATACTACCAAGTGCGGATGAAGATGGACCATGTCAAGTACACAGGGTTTCAGGCACCAAGTGGCCTGTACGAGTACCTAGTGCTACCAATGGGAGTCAGCAACGCACCAGCGACTATGCATCGGTTGACCTCGTCACTGTTCAAGGGTCTGTCGCACACACGTTTGTTCTACGATGACATCTACGTATTCACGAAATCGAAGGACATTAACGAACACCTGCGAGCCCTACGCAATGTATTGGATATTCTAAAGAAGAACAAGCTGTACGTGAAGCTGTCCAATTGTGTGTTCTGCGCTGAGGAGATCCCGTGTCTTGGAGATTTCATCGGGCGGAACGGTGTTCGCATCGATCCGAACAAGGTGCAGACAATTCGAGACTGGCCACTCAAGAGCAGCTCCACAGTTTTGTCGGTTTGACTGGATACGTGCAACGATTCTGCGAGCAGCACGCGGAGCTGACTGCACCGCTGTTTACGCTATTGAAGAAGAAGAACCAACGAAACTCGAAGATCACGCTGAACGCGGTACAGCTCAAGAGCTTCAAGGACCTGAAGCGGCGGATGTCAGCTACACCGGTCCTGATTTACCCAACTTCGCGCAGCAGATGCACCTGCGGACAGATGCAAGCCAGTTTGCTGTTGGCGGTGTGCTCTTTCAAGTCGTCAATAGAGTCGAGCGCCCGATCGCATACACGAGCAAGAAAATGAAGTCAGCAGAGCTGAAGTCCCCGACGCAGCAACAAGTGCTACTCGCTATCGTCAACGCGTTGGCTGCGTTCCGGATCTACTGCCTGGACCTTCCAGTCTTGATTGAGACAGTTCACAAGTCTCTCGAAGGGATCTTCCAGCAGAAGATGGCAAATCGCTGGTACGACATTCTCGCTGAGTACCAACCAGTCTTCGCGTACCTACCTGGAGCCAAGAACGGTATCGCTGATGCTTTGAGTCGAAGGCCTGATCTCAAACCGGAGACGAAGGAGTTTCACGATTTGCTCGTTCCCAGCTTCAACGAAACCAGCTATCAGCTGCGCGTTGCAGAGATCAAGCCCACAAGCGACCTGATCAAGACAATCATCGCTGGCTACGCGAAGGACAAGGTCATCCGGGAGATTCGACGCGCGATCAAGACGCGCTCGAAACCATCAGGAACTCGTGGCGTCTCAGTGAAGCAGTACAAGCCCTACTTCGAGGAAAAGAACCTGGTCTGGTATCAAGGGTCGACGGATGAGATGCCTCGAATTGTAGTTCCAAACATCGTGGCACTGAAGCATCGCGTCATTGCGGAAGTTCACGATTCCAACTACGGCGGTCATCCGGCGCAGATAGCACCTACTTGAAGCTACGTGCTGATTGGTATTGGCCACGGATGGTCCGCACGATCAAGAAGTATATTGCAGATTGTGAGGACTGCTGACGGAACAAGCCGCGACTTGCGAAGACATCCGGACTCATGGAGCCACTACAGATTCCAGACGAGCGATGGCACTCTATTTCGATGGATTTTATCACAGACCTACCGAATACAAAGCGTGGACACAGTTCTATATGGATCATTGTTGATCGGCTGACCAAGTGTGCACTCTTTATCGCGACAACGAAGAAGGTTTCAGCTCAAGTGGTCGCGACACTGTTCATCGATCACATTTGCGACTGCATCGAATACCTCAAGACATCGTGTCCGACAGCGACTCCAAATTCGTCTCTGGGTTTTGGAGTCAAGTTTCGAAAGCGTCGGCGCAAAGTTGAAGATGACCGTAGCGTATCGAGCTCAAGGAGATGGGCAGACCGAGCGCGCCAACCGTACGCTTGAGGAGTATCTGCGTTGCTTTGGGTCGCCGCGTCAAGACTACTGGAACGTCCACCTAGCGAATGCAGAGTTTGCCATTAACTCCACGGTCAATTCAAGCATCAAGATGTCGCCGTTTGAAGTCGACATTGGCTACATCCCCCATAACCCGTTAGCAGCCGTCGCTGCATCGAGTCGACAAGGACGACGCAGAGGACGACGCCAAGGCGTCAAGTTCACTGAGCACCAAGCGGCTGTGCTTCGACAGTGTCAAGATGCTTTGGAGGATACTCAAGCGCGCATGGCTGATGTGTACGACCGCGGCCGGACGGAGCAAGAGTTCAAGGTCAGTGACCGTGTGTACCTGAGCACCAAGAACTTGGACACAACACACACAGGCTTTCCAAACTCGCGCAAGCACGGACCCAAGTGGATCGGCCCGTACTCCATCGTACGCAAGGTTCACAAACATGCGTACGAGCTCAACTTGCCGCCAGGACTCAAGCTGCACCCCGTGTTCAACACTGGATCGCTCAAGCCGTACGACTCACCAACCCGACTTTCAAGACCTCAAGAAGGTATCCTGTACGACGGCGGGGTCAGACAGATCGTGGAAGCAGTCAGCGGCAAGAGAAAAAAGCACGGCAGCGTATACTACCACATTAAGTGGGTGAGTGATGAGAAGGCGACGTGGGAGCCGCTCGAGAACTTACACCAAGTTACGGGTTTAATTCAAGAGTTTGAAGCCTAGCAGCCAAAGCGTTCAAGCAAGCGACAGCGTGAAGAGCCAACCAACGACAACTCAAAGCGACGGTCACGACGGTCACGACAGCAGCTCAAGACGCAGGCATAAGGACAGCTCAAAACGCAGGCATAAGGACAACTCAAGGCGACATTGACCAAGTGATGTACGGCACACTACCTAATGTGTAGTACCAAGATTTGAAAGTGCGAGATGCATTGAATTTTATGCAGAAATGGAGTTCGGGACCCGAAGAGTCGAGACCGTTACTGGCCACGGATGAGAAGACGCCGGACGAATTGG
>LGSN01000641.1:0-23692 GCA_001314375.1 Phytophthora podocarpi | reverse complement strand
CGCAAGTATAATAAAGTTAAGTCTAAGAAACCTACGGTTCCATACACGTGCGCACACGTGTAAGCTTAAGTATTGGGCAAAGTAGGCCCATTACAGTACCTCAGCATGCTGCTGCTGCGACACGATAAAAACCGCAATGACGTGAAACCGTCTCGCCCTGTCCGACATACCAACTACGATCACCGGGTAACCCACTTTAGTGAGTTTGTAGGTCGCGTCCAGGTGGAAAATGAATGACGCAGTGTTCCGGTCAGCGCGACGCAGCAGCTTCTTCGAGGTGAAACCAACCACGAACGGATTCCTGTCACTACCGTTCCCAGTCGTCGGGCGTCCGTTGCAATCACTGTGCCTAGTGAACGTGAATGCAGCAGACTCCTGCTCGTCTCCAGTGAAGGCGGGATCTTGGATTTTCTTCTGCACTGCATCGAGCAGGTCATTTCCGCCAAGTCGTCCGGTGACATGGTCATGCGCAAAGCGCTGTATTGTTAGCGCCGTAGCCGCGCCGAGATTGAAACGCTAAACGAGGGCGGTCCATATCCTCTTGGGCTTGAGTCCTTGGGCTGCCCAGTCCTTCACTACGTCCATTATTGCGGGAGTTAGGACCGCTTGTGTGGTGCGCGGGCAAAGGTAGCGTGGATGTAAGACTTTACGACCGTGACCAGCACTTGCTGTCCACAGGTCATGACACGAGCCCACGAGGGGCACCTCACAGCAGCCGTCACATCGCCCATGCCATGCAACCACAGCGCAAGCGCTGCACGCACATGTGATGAGGACCTGGCAGCATGCAGAAAAAGCACTGGGCTTGATCGCTCTTCGCGATAAGGAACTTCTTGAAGGCATTGCCGCTGCGAGGAGCTGCCAGGTGTGTCAAGTAGCCATCAAAAAGTTGGGGGGACGGGGTCGTAGGAAGCGAGTAGTCAACGGGTGGTTGCAAAATGATCGCAGGGTCAGAAGAAGCAGCCCCTCCCCCCTCCCCTTCCACACACACACACTCTTCTAAATGATTGCTCCTAAGTTGGTAAAAGAGTCGCATGTGATCAAAACAATTCTAATTCAAAGGGCGAGTGCTGGTCCCTGGGCCAGAGTGCACGTGGGATGTGTTGTGGTGCCGAAGCCCAAAAATCGGTGGTGCTCAGGGCGTATGCAGTGTCAGTTGTTTTTTAACGGTGCTAGTAGCATAGTTCTGGTGTTTGTCATGTAATCTTCGGTGTAAGGAGTAGTCTCTCGTAGTTTGCTACTTTGACACCGCAATATTAATAGTGCTCGGTAGGGTGCAAATGAATCTGCGCGCAAAAACGAGCCTACTCTACCAAAAATAATTTGTGAGTTTGTGTTTGCTGTGGAAGATGGGTTGGCCTCGGGGCCATACTTAAAGTAACTGTCCTTATAAGGACTCTAAAGATAGAGGAGACGTTAGTCTTTACAATGGGGTACATGTACCTAAATCACAACTAACACATAGGTTCAGTAGCATCTTTTCGATTACCGCAGTAGCAACATTTAGTTTTGCTGATAAAACCTCGCTTCTATTAGCCAAGAAGTCCGTCTGTACGATTTTTTTTAAATTATTTTGCAAACGTTACCACGATTTAAAAATTATTGCTGATGAAGCCTCGCTTCTATTGTTCCGTTTGTATTGTGAATCCCGTCTAAATTTGCCGCTTTCAGGCTATTGGCCGTATCACTACCAAACCGACGGCTTGCTTTAATTGGCCAAAATAGTTTTCCTGGCCACGTATGCCCGGAGGTTTCAAAGTGCCTCGCACCTTGCCACGGGTCCGAGACAGGTTCGTAAGACTGCTTTATCCGCGCAGGTTCCATTAGGAGCCTGCGCATCCGCCCGCGTGAAAGACGCTATCCTCAACTTGTTCAGTCAAGTCCAGTCGAGGGTAGCGTTCTACGCGNCTAGCTTATGAGGTGTGGTTCACATATTACCTTTCAATATCGCATACATTATCAGATTATACAAGTTGGTCGATTGCTCGGCTGTTGGTTCAAAGAACCGCCCAGGGAAATTTTGACTAGAACGCACAATACGATTTTTGAATTCAACGACCGCTAGTAATTCCTCTAAATTGTAATACTAAGTACTATTGTAATAACCGGTTGCTTTGCCTAATTCGATTGCTTAATCGATCGATTTATACATTGATTTAGAATACCGAGTAAATCGATTTTGCAATGCAATGAGGAGTGCGGATGCTGGACTTTCCATACGGTTTTTACAATAAAGTCGAGGTTATCACAACGAAACGGATTTCCGTTGCAGCCGATCTCTCGCTGGTCGTCTATGCACACTTGCTACATGTGACGGGGCAGTTGTAGACGGACCGCTACTCGGCGAGAGACCGTGCTCGCGATCCGGCTCTGATCGCTAAGGATCATGCAATGCATGATGCATCTCATCAACTACCACCAGCAATTCAGTCTGGTGCGTGAGCAAGGCACCCAGCGTCGGATACAGGTGCCGGTACGTGTACGCAAGCGTATCCGTTTGCTTCAGACCTGTGAGCCGCTGGGGACGGCGGCACGCTTCAAGGTGTGCTGATGCGGTGAAGCCGTGAGAGACGTAACAGCGACATGGACTCATTGACGGATCCCGCAGCGCGCACGGAGTGCCTGTCAGGCGACTCGCGGGATTGCACGATGTCTTCAAGTGGCGGTTCCGCGCGGGCCGCTTTTCGCATACGTAGAGAGATTCGGCGCGCGGGCGAAGCCATCTCCCACGCAAAAACAAGAGCACGACCAAGTCGTTGCTGTGCTTGCAGCGAGCGCCTTGCGGCAAGCTGCTGGAGCGGAGACCACGGCTGCCGCTGAGATAGCGCACTCGCGCAACCAGAGACAACGTGGGCGCCAACCGCCTCTACCTGTGCTTTGGTCCGGCTACAAAACTGCCTTGTAGTCGACAGGTCGGCTCGAACACAATTTGGCTCACGAATGTCAAATCCGATGGATCATCTTCCACAGGGATATGAGGAATAGCAGGGAATTGGACACGTTCCATGATTCTACTAACCAATCGCATTGCGCCATTTCAAAAGGCTTGGAGTCAAGTCTCTTTGTCGCGACTCGCCACTGGCGAGGGTCACTCTCAGATAAGTTACTGTATTCCCACCTGCTGCCGCCGCGAAAGACATTCGTCTGCAACGTCAACGAAAGGTCCATGGGCGAGACACAGTTAGGACAAGTGCCGCCGGCGGAGACACACCCGGACGCTGCCGCCGCAACCATGTGTAAGAAGCGCTCGCTGCGCAAGCGCGTCGTCGACAGCCGCTGGCTTTTCAACAATATCCACGTGGGGGAGCTGATCCTCGACTGTCGTTCACGTGAGCAGTTCCTGGGGAACACAGTGCTCGGATCCATCAATGTGCCGCCACAGGAGGATGGCGACGACAGCACCTGCGGCGAGTACGTCAAGAACTTAAGGCTGTCGGCGGGCAAGCTCTCGCTGCGTGACTTGCTACTGTTCGCGGACGGGGAGGACGTCGAGAACCCGGAGTCGTGGCTCTACCGGCTCGAGCAATTCCTCATCGATGACGGACGCGCTGCGAGCATCAAGGTTCTCTGTGAGGGCTTTGCAGTCTTCTACAGGCGTTACCCGTTTTACACGACACTGGGCATCGTGGACGACGGGGTGCTGCAGAGCGGGGAGCACCAGGTCGCGTACCCGAACGAGATCGTCGACAACTTCTTATTTCTCGGGAACATGTGGCAAGCTCAGTGCAAACAAGTTGTACAGCACTTGGGGATCACTCACATCGTGAACGCGACGCAGGATGTGGGCAACGTCTTCGAGGATGACGGCATCAAGTACTTCAACGCCAAGCTGGCGGACAAGCCCGACTCGAACATCGCCCAGTTCTTCAACGCGGCTTACGAGTTCATCGTGCAGGCGGAGCATTCGACGGCAGCGGACGGGAAGCCCTGCCGGGTGCTGGTGCACTGCACGCACGGCATCTCGAGGTCCGCGACACTCGTGACCATGTACATCATGCGCGCGTACCATTGGTCGCTGGCGCAAGGGTTCAACTTCGCCCGCTCCGGCCGCGGCGTGATCGTTCCGAACGAAGGGTTTCTGCGTGCACTGCTCCGCGAAGAGCGGCGCCTTTTCTACAACAAGTGCAGCGTGACACCTGACGAACTCGATCTATTGGTGAGCGGCAGTCTGCCGAGTCGACCAGCGAGGCTTCAGCGCAGGATGTCTCCGTCGCTTGAGCTGGCGGCGGCGTCCAAGGACGGCCAGTGCTCCGTCATGTGATTAGCCCGTCAACCGAGCGGCAACTTCTGTAAGATACATAGTTTCAACTTATAAGCGCCGATGGTAGCGAATCTGGCGCGAATCTCACGTGACCTTTGAGTGTTTGTTCATGAGTGTGTTGTGGAAGTTATCAGATCCGTCTGGAAAAGGATGTGCTCTCTGCTGGTGCTGCAAGTTGCAGAGGGAGCGGTTGACCATGTTGACGTTTCCACGCCGTGTGGACGACCAGGCTGGTCACCAGCCAAGACACCCCCATCTTGTGAACGGAAACCCCGCGCCCCGCACAACATCCGATAGGAGCCGGACACTTCCTCTTTCCATACAGCCCGTTGGAGATGGTGTTGGCACTCGGCACGCGGCTTCGGCTTCGGCTTCGACTTCAGCTGCGCCTCGTTCTCCAACGGACGGACACCCGTGATTGTCCATGCTCAGCGCCGTCGTCGGTGTTGGCTGAAAGTTGTGTCATGCAACTTTTTAGCGTGGAGGAAGAAGCGGCGCGCAATCACTTGGTTCTTGTATGGTCGGAGAGCCAGAGTGGCTGCTTTTTCTCGAAACGGTCCGGGTTGCATGTTCTGATATATACGTTTCTGCAGGTAATTATTCAAAATCTCAGTCTCATCTGTATGCTTTTCACTTTCCTTATTCACTTTACTTTACTTCCAGCGCATCGACTATCACGTCTAACGGACACCCATCCTACCTCGCTGCTTGCCCGTGCTTTGCCCTCAGAGTGTGCAAGTACAGTCTCCGCCACGCATATGAACCTGAAGATCCGGATCTCTAACTGTGTGTGTCTGTGTGTGCTCTGCCTCCCAGCGCATTTAGCCCCCGACGCAGCAAAGAGAGAGAGAGAGAGAGAAAAAGAGGCAGCTAGCGAATGCCCGCAGCGCCGCCGCAGGCTCCCGCCCACTCCGACAGCACCGAGTCCATCGCTACCAGCACCGGCAACTGTTGCGACGACAGCACTTCTAAGACGACTGCAGTGACGCAGCACCGGAGCGACATGTCGGTCGGGGACGAGAGCAACGGCAGCGCCAGCAAGAGCGCGGCGGTGGACGCCGCCTGCCCCACGGAAGAGAGCGAGCCTGTACAAACGCCGCCGCGCAAACGCCTAGTCCGCCGAGGAGAAGTCAACTGTCGCTGGCTGTACAACCAGGTGCAGGCGTCGCGCGGCATGATTCTCATCGACACAAGAAGTAGAGTGGAGTACGAGGAAGACTCGATCCCATCGGCCATCTCCATCCCGCCCATGCAAGGGTGTCGGACGTTGGAGGACGTCGAGAGCGGACTGCTGGAGGAGCAGCGCTATTTGTTCTCCAGCAAGAAGAGGAAGCTGCGAGACGTGGTGCTCTTTGGAGACGCAGTGAAGCAGTCGACGGCGGACGACGGGAGCGACTCCAAGAGCTGCAGCTGGCTCAGGAAGCTCGAGAGATTCATTATCGATGACGGACTGGTGACCAGCGTCAAGCTGCTGTGTGACGGCTTCCTCACGTTCAAGTACCGCTACCCGTTCTACACGACATCGGCGTTGCTGGACGAGATTTCGGGACAGCTCACGCGAACCAAGAGCGGCACGCACAACCTTAACTACCCAAACGAGATTCTGGAGGGGTTCCTGTTTCTGGGCAATATGTGGCACGCACAGTCCAAGCAGGTTGTGTCCCATTTGGGTATTACACACGTTGTGAACGCTAGTCTGGATGTCGGGAACACGTTTGAGAGCGATGGCATCAAGTACCTGAACGTGACTATTAAGGACCGACCGGAAGCAGACATTACCTCGTACTTTGACGCTGCGTACAGGTTCATCGAGTCAGCCAAGCGTACGCAGCATGGCCGCGTTCTGGTACACTGCACGCAGGGCATCTCGCGCTCAGCCACACTCGTTATCATGTATTTAATGCGCGCCAATAACTGGTCGCTAGTCACGGCCGTGAATTTCGCAATGGCTAGTCGCGGCGTCGTGTATCCGAACCAAGGCTTCGTGAAGTCACTCATGGTGGAAGAGTTTCGTCTGTACAAGGGCAACAGTATCACCCCGGACGAGGTAGACACGATGCTGCAGAACTTGATCCCAGACCGACCTGTTCCCCTGCAAGTGCACTCGAACAGGACAGAAAATTGCTCGCGCTGCCGCAAGATGTTTTCGCTGCTGGAGTGGAAACACAAGTGCAGCTACTGCCGCAAGGCATTCTGCAGCAAGTGCACCAACACACGACTGGCAAACCCGGAGCGCGAAAAGAGCGCTGCTAGTAATGGCGCGGTGGATGAGCAGCGTCCTCGACGTGTGTGTCAGGTGTGTGTGAGCAGATTGTGGCAGATTAACTTGCCGCGGTCGCGTAAGGGTCTCCAGTCACGTATGCAACAACGTTGCAAGCACCTGAACGTGAACAGTCTGTCGACGTTTGGACGCACGGTATGCATATCGTATTTCGAAGGAACTGAGCCGCAGGTGATCATGGACGTTCTCAAGATTCGCTTCGGTGTCAAGGAGAATCAAATTGTTGACATTTCGCGGGATGATGGCGAGCCCATTCGCACTGTGGAGGAGATCGTGTGGCTGCCGGACGAGGCTGAGGTATTTGTGTCGGTGGGAAAAGCTGGCAACATTCAGGAGCACAGCCAGCGCGGGTCGAGGCAGCAACTGCACGGTTCCTCCGCTACCTCGAAGTACAATAACAGCAATCACCGACAGCCGTACGCGCGCCATCATCAGAAGCGCACGCGTCAACAATTCCGACGAGAACTGCAGTCACCCAGAGACCGCTTTTTCCGTGAGCGCAGTTCATCGGAGGGCGTTGTCGATACGCTTCAGCAAATCGAAACCTGTGGTCGTCATCCAGATGCACCTCGCACTCGGTCTTTCCAAATGGAAACTAGTAATGTTGAAGCGAGTACGGAAACACCTCCTCTTCCTGAAGACCCTGAGGTGGCAGAGCGCAAATTCCGCGAGCTGTGGAAGCTGTCGTTCCCGTCAATGGGTCTCATTGAGCGCGCTGCACTACTCAAAATCAAGAGACCGGAGATCCTTATGGACGTGATGCTTGGTATGAGTAGCCTCTCTTGCGGCGCGCTCACCCTCCAGGAGTTCAGCCAGCGCCTTATTGAGCTGGGCTATGCCGACTCAGATCGCCAGGCCGTGATTTCGCTTCTGGACACAGCTCGCCGCGCCACAGGACGGGTCGCGGGCTAAGCGCAGCTCGGAGACGATGAACCTATACACTAGAAAACGACACCTATTGAAGAACCTTGGTAGGATAAGTAATTTATTTGAAGCTGCTTCGTTCGCTTCCGCGTCGCTTGCTCTCCAGTTTAGTTTGATCAAGTCCATTTGTTTGACGCACGTTGCTCATATTCCATAGTACGGTGCGCGCACTGCCTACTTCTTGCCACCGCTTGCCTGTGGGTAAATGTACTCCGTGCCCTCCATCTTTATTCGGCAGCGGTGAACGGTGAGGGTAAACTGCAGCTTGGGCAGCAGATTGGTGGGGCTAGAGTGTCTAGGCGTCGGTGCTGGCGTCGGCGGACTTCTGGTAGACCCGTTGAGAATTGTTGAGATGGCGAGCGCGGCACCAACCGTGAGGCAGCACTTGTGCGACCAGTGGAAGCCATCGACGCCATACAGCAAGTGAACGAAAAGGCACATGAGCAGGAACCCGATGCTAGAGCCTTCGTCCACCCACTCCACCCACTTTGGTAGTCCTTCTTGAGCGTTTAGAGGCTTTGGGGACTTCAACTTGGTTTCCTGCGATAGCACCTTGCAAGTTACCGATACTTCGATCTCAGTGGGAAACTCAGCGTCTGTAACTTCAATCCAGCAGACGCGCCCCGAGTCCCAGCTGCTCATGAGAGCCTGAGTGCCAATACGACCGAGACCACCATCCCGAAGAAGAATGACGCATGCTCCTCCCTGCGGGATCACACCAAGGTCCAGCTTCTCGCCCCACTCCGTCCGTCGCTTGATCACCTTCTCCGCAGGCCGCGCATCCCGCTCGCTCACGTGCACGACCGAGACCATGGTCACCCGCGGCGGCGACGCTTCCTGTTCGTTCGCAAACAGGAGGACGCTTTTATACTCTAGTGAAACAGATCCAAGACACGGCAGAAAGCACGACACACAAAGGCGTCGTGAGACGATCCACTTACGAAATGGGAGAAAAGCTCATGGTTGCGTGCTAGCAGGGTGGGGCTGGGCAACGCCTCCGGGAAGGGGACGGAGCTCGAAGGGCACTCACGTTGATTTGCCTTCCCCGAACGCAGCACCTTGCGCTGCTCTTCAATGGCGATAGACCAGCTCTCGCATGTCGATGCCTCGCGAATAGGAGTCCGCATCAAGTATAGGCGGTCCTCCTGTCCAGCACCAAAGAGTTCACGTTTATCTTCACCACGTACAACGTAGGTTCATTACAGATTATAGCGCAACGCACCGTGCAGATCTCGAGGTAGTAGTGCTCTACCCCCGGTTCTACTGATGAGTAGGGCGCTTCATCTTCCGGCATGGCGCGCACCCTCGTAATGGAGGATAGCGCGATCTGTATACAAGCATAAAACACATATCCCCGTTAGTTGCAATTGCATACAACCACCGTTGTAGTCTTCCCTGGGTAGATTCACACTACGTACGTGGCCGCGTTCTTCTCCTAGCAGCTCGAACTCGGTGGCTTTGCGGTAGTAGTGCAACGTGTCAGGCGTGAGGACGAAGAGACGCGAGGCCCAGCCGCCACGCACGGCGCCGTCGCGGCGCTTCTCCAGCTGTCCACAGAACAGCACGCGGCCGTAGACGCCGTACTCGAGCTCTCCAGGCCCAGGGCCGCCCATGAGGCTCATGGACGACATGGATGACGGCAGCGGGGGACGCGTCGACATCGTTGCGCTGGTCACGATGCACGATGCACGATGATACACCGAAGCGGTTTCGACTTCTGATTGGCCGAAATAGTGATATATACCGGTATACCGGTTTGATTATTGTCTGTGTTTCTGACGAGGGAACGATGCTGCATTTCGCATCTGGGAACGCGAGGATTTCTGTTGAGTGCGAGCGATGCTGTTCCTCGAGTCGGAGAACAAGATCATCAAGGAGGTGCTGGAGGGGCGTCTGGGGGAGAAGTGCGTACTACGATACATTGAGATGGGGGAGGTTGCCCGTTGCTTGTGCTAATTTTGTGCCCTGTTGACAATGTGCAGAGCTCCTCGCCCAGTGGAGCCTCTGGAGATACGCTTGTGCGACTTTGACGGTGAGTTTCAGTGGGGAGAATGGTGGATAGAGAGGAAGGATATATCACTGCTATTGCTGGCTGAAGGGGGCTACTGGGACCAACGTGCTAACTGCTTGAATGTCGCTGTGCAGATGTGCAGTATGACATGTCTATCGTGGGCAACCTCCTGACGATCTCCATGGCCTACCCTCCCTACAAGACGTTGGAAGGGTATGTACTGCCGTAGAGAAGAAAGAAGGGTGCAGTGCAGTGCTGACTTGCCTTTGACTGTCAGATTGGGTGCCAAGCAGATGTTCGCAGTGACGTACCCGGAGTTCCAGCTCGTCGCTCCGAAGACGGGCTTTGACTTTTCGCTGCAGGTTAATGTGGACGTGGTCACTCCGGCCAATGCGGGTGCGTGCGGCTGTTGTTATCGCTCGATCAGAGAAAGGAAGCTGAATTATGTTGTTGCTGTTATTCGAGGTAGCTTCTTTTATTGAGCGCATTTCGATCCTGAAGCGCAACATTCTTGGCGCTCCGTTTGAACAATGCTTTGAGGCGCTGCAGAATGGCAACGCGAACACCCTCGGCCCGGTGCAGATTCCGTACCGTCGTAACGAGACGATCTACGTGCTTCCTCAGGCGGACCGTATCGTCATTGTGTATTCGGTCTGCTTCGATGACAAGACTGATCAGGCGATCGCGCGTGTGTTTTTGCAGGTACGCTCACTGTCTAAGCTGCTGGGTCATTTTGTTTGCTAGGAACAAAACACCAATTACGAGGCTGTTTTGTCAACCTGTTGCAGGAATTTGTGGACACCCGACGCACGGTGAACAACGCGCCCCCCGTTGCATTTGGCAAGGACCCACCGCTTGAGCTTCGTGGCGCTCCGGACCTCCGCAACTCGCCGGATCTTGTTGGTTACTTGAGCCTCGCCATCTTCCCCACCCACGTGGACACGACTGAGAAGCGTATCAAGGCGGCAACGCTTGTGCAGAGTCTGCGCAACTACCTTCACTATCACATCAAGGCCTCCAAGACGTACTTGCATATCCGTATGCGGAAGCGCGTGGACCTGTTGTTGCAAGGTTTGTCCTCTATGCCATATCTGTGCACTGGGTTTGCTTTGCATCTCTGGTCACCATCACTTGCTTATCAACCTGTCCTGATGCTTTTTTTTAGTGTTGAACCGTGCCCGCCCCGAGAAGGATCAATCCAAGACCCAGAAGAAGACCATCACGGGCCGAACTTTTGCGCGTGCTTAAAGGGCAGACGGTCGTGGCTACTGATGAAAAGATGGAGATCGAAGATGCCGTCCGTGTCAGCACAAATTTTTTTTGCTGTCAGATAGGCATGCATCCAACACTTTCAAATAAGACAAGACAGGATTGACAAACCTACTTCACAGCTTTGTTGACGCTCCTGCCTTTAGAAACTTCAACCTGCTGCACGTTTTTCAATGTTCGACAGCTAATCAATTTTCGGCAATTTTGGCCTCTCATTTTGTAGCATCCTTGGCCTCTCGGTCATCATAGCAATGGCGCTCCGCTCGCTTCGATGCCGTGTGCAGCCTCGTACTGCACTGCTCCGTGGCCTTTGCAGCCAATTCGCAGCCTTCAGTTCTCCTGCTAATGCTGCTGCTGAAGAGGCAGCTGCAGCTGCAGAGAAGAAGAAAGCCCCGCAGCAGCCAGTGATTGAGACGACGTGGAACACTTTGGTGGTCGGCGAGATCGTGGACTTACACCCGCACCCGCAGGCGGACCGTCTGAACGTCTGCGCTGTGAACATCGGGAACAAGGAAAACCTGCTGCAGATCATCTGCGGTGCCTCCAATGTCCGTCAAGGCGCGCGCGTTCCAGTGGCTAAAGTAGGCACCAGGTTGGCCATCAAGGAGCCTGAGACCGGCGAGCTGTACGTGCGGACTGGAGACGCCCTTGGTGCTTGGAGTTATGCTGCAGTTACTTAAAGATGTTGTGTGTGCTTGACGTGCAGGAAGAAACTCAAGATCAAGAAGTCCAAGCTGCGTGGAGAGGTCTCGCAGGGCATGATATGCTCGGAGGCAGAGCTCGGTCTGGCGGATGAAAGCGACGGCATCCTCATCTTCGAAGCCGACGCTGAAGTGGGCGGTCTCGTAGTCGAGCACGGGACGATCGCCAGCCGTCTGAAAGCACGTGGAATCTCAGTCCCTACACCCCAGCCCAAGGTCGCTGCCGCTCCTCTTCAATCAGAGGAATAAGATGTCGAACTGTTGACACCTCTGCCGCAATTATACATGGCATAGTGCTTGCTGGTCGACATGGCCATCGAAACAACGTAGAGCTAGAAATATAGGAAAGCAAAACTGGTTGATTGTCTTCTTGCGATTAAATTGAAAGCTGGTAAAAATGAAAGCGAAAATGTAAGTGAAGAAGTACAGGCCTTGACGACAGCGAAGATGCTCGAGCTGCCGATAAAATACACACAAAATAAAGCTAGCTAGCTGCCTCTGGCTGGCTTGGCTCACGAAACTTGACGCAATACACCACGATGACACGGACGAGAAGAGTTTCTATAGCGCTCCGCCACCTCGTTCACTTGTTTCCAACGCTAGCTCTTGAGATTTTTGCGGGTCGTAGCAGCACTGAGGGTTGTTTTAAATCAGAAGAGGGCGTCCATTGGTTACTTGGCGACTTGTATATTGGAGAGAGGAGGGAACACGGCCCGTCTTGTAGTCGCGGGATACTGGCTGTCACGTTTACTCTGAAAGAGAAAGCCTCTACCGCTTCTGCGGCATGTTGGCGACACCGTCGAGGAACTCGACGGTCTGGTTGCCGACGGTCACGTGCAGGAATCCTGTGGGCTGCTTGATCTCATAAATAGACAGCTCTACCGGTGTGGGGACACCGGGCGATACAAGCAGTACTTCTGTCGGCTGCTGCTGGGGCATGTCCATGGGGGGCGGATGGGGCTGGTACATTTTGCTCATCATGGACTGCATGTACATGGCGGCCGACGCGTTCTGGTTGCTGTACACGGGAGACGACAGGCGCATGGTGTTGGACTCGGCGGCGTATATATGTTGCTGTTTGTTCAGGAGGCCGAGCGTGGCGCCCGGCGGGGCTAATGAGGGAGGCGACGAAGCCTCCATCTGGTTTTCCATCCCGTAGCCGCCATAACGGAACTGCTGCATTTGAATCTGCGCTGCGGCGTCGGTGTTGGACGTGTAGTGCGTGTGCGCACAAAACGGGAACCGCGACTGGGACGGCACGCCGCTGTATATGGTGGCCATGGCAGCTGTCTGCCTGGTGCCTCGAGACTTCTTCCTTGCTGTTCTTGGACTTTTTGACTGTGGGCGCTTTGCGTTTTTCGGCCCAGGCAGGCGAGCGCTGCGAACCGGCGGTTCAGTTCGTAGGATATTTTTGGCCAATCCAAAAGTAGGGAGAGGAGGTTGGGGAGAGATGATTGGTACAAAAGATGCTATTTTTAGACACAGGAGTGGTGGTCACTTGATGCATCATCCTCCACATCGCATAGGCCTCCCCTCTCTGTTTGCATCGTCACTGGCATTGTCACTTGCAGTAACTTAGAGCTGTCGCACCCTCATGCTGCAAAGCTAACCACCATCGTCTACATGGTCTAGCGACACGCTTCTTTTATTCTAGCGAGGGATAGAGCCGAAACAAGATCTTCAACATCAGAACTTCGCGACGAGGTTGCTGTTGTTGTTGCTTTTGAGGCAAGACACTCGCAGGCTACACTCACTGTACTCTGACAGCGTCCTACAGCCCGAGCTCGCTCAGTCCGGGGTGGTCGTCTGGCCGGCGGCCCTGCGGCCAGTGGAAGCGGCGGTCCTTCTCGTTAATCGGGACGTCGTTGATGGAGGCAAACCGCTTGGCCATGTAGCCCTGGTTGTCGAACTCCCAGTTCTCGTTGCCGTACGCACGGTACCATTGCTGCTGCTCGGCATTCAGCCACTCGTAGGCGAAGCGGACAGCGATGCGGTTGCCGTCGAAAGCGAACAGCTCCTTGATGAGGCGGTACTGCGTCTCGCGCGCCCATTTCTTGGCCAAGAAAACCTCGATCTCCTGTCTCCCAGTCACAAACTCGGAGCGGTTGCGCCATGCGCTGCCTACAGTGTACGCGAGCGCTACGCGGGCAGGGTCTTGGGAGTTCCACGCATCCTCGGCCGCGCGAACTTTCAGAGCGGCAGACTCACGCGTGAACGGCGGTACCGGTGGTCGTGCAGCTTCGCTCACACCTCTTGACAGAGTTTTCTTATGGATCGCAGCGACACGCCGATCAGCCAAGGTACCAGCACGGCGTAGCATCAGCATCTCGTCTTCTTCGAGAGATCCGTAAGCTTGATCACCAAGCATCAACTTGATGTGCCAAACTTATGGTACATATAAATTATGTGCGATACACCATAATTGTGAACTCCTTCAAGTGGCGCTATTATTTTAACGATGATTATTGGGGTAACTACTCACAGACGCGAACTTATTTCCTTACGCCGCGTTCACATTTTGGTGGTGCTGGTTTCATACACCTGGAGCTCACGTCGCAGGATCTTGCCAGTGGCGCTCTTCGGGATGGCATCAATGAACTCGACCTGGCGCACCTTCTTGAAGGGTGCAACCTTCGAGGCTACAAAGTCCATCACCTCCTCTTCTGTGAGCCCAGCAGCGTTCGTCGGGTCTTTTAGCACCACATACGCCTTGGGAATCTCCCCACCGAAGGCGTCCTTGCCTCGGACGCAGCAGGCATCTGAAACCTGCGGGTGATGATTCAGCACGTCCTCCAACTCGGCCGGTGCCACTTGGTGGCCCTTGTACTTAATCATCTCCTTTAAGCGATCCACGATGAACACGAAGCCGTCCTCATCAATGAAGCCGATGTCACCAGTGCGCAAGAAACGGTCTTCGGTGAACACGCTCTTATTCGCCTCGGTGTTGTTCGAGTAGCCGATCATAACCTGAGGACCTCTGTAAAGTAACTCTCCTTGCTCGCCAACAGGAAGGTCCTTATCTGTGGCAGTGCACTTCACCCGAAGCTGGGTGTTCGGCAGCAGACGGCCAACGCTGCCCTGATTATTTGCATTGAACAAGCGATTCAAACGCATCGTTAGGGAGTTAACTCGGTATTGCACGTACAAAGAGTACTTGAGTCAATTCTCCTTACCGACTTGTGGTCGACCTCCTCAGCATAATTGACACCAGGTGCGGTTTCAGTCATGCCGTAAGTTTGCTTCACAGTGGCCTGCAGTCGGTCTTTGACAAGCTTCTCTACTTCCTTGCCCATTGGTGCGCCGGCAGACACGAGAAATTCCGTCGCTGAGATGTCGTATTGCGCAACGAGAGGGTTGTGGGCGAGGAACAGTGCAAGGGGAGGAGCAATGTGTGCAACTCGGATCTACACGAAACAATTAACAATTAACCTACATTCAACTCCATCGGATTAGCAATTCGCGAGACTCTTCTTTACCTTGTAGGTGGACAATGCGTTCAGGAACGTCTCGGGCTCAAACCGAGGCAGGATCACCTTGGCAGTACCCTGGTACATTGATAAGTGCATCAACATAATGCCGTATATATGGTAAAACGGCATCAAGCCAAGCGAATAATCGCCCAGATCTTCGACGTGGCTGATCTGCAGTGCGTTCGACATTATGTTTCTCGCGCTCAGTGCAACACCCTACAATTACCGTGGCAATTGCCAGATAGAAGCGCAGCAGCCAGTTATGTCATCAGGCGCAAAATGAGGAGGACATACTGAGCAATAGTGCTCCACTGACCTTGGGGGCGCCCGTCGTTCCGCTTGAGAAGGGCAGCATGACGTTGCTTTTCGGGTCGATATTCTCGAACTGAAAGGCGTCGTCGACGTATTGGGTAAGTTCACTACACGACACAAGGACAACATATAGCAACAATCAGTACAGTTTGCTCTCAGCTTGCTCTTAACCAGAAGCTTGGCACTTACTCGACGCTTTTGAGGCCTTCCCCGACTTCGTGACCATAGCCCATCGTGTAGATGAACTTCTTCTCGACATCGCACAATCTTGCAGCCTCAACTGCAGTGCTCTCCAGCTCCTTGTGGGTAATAATGTACTTGGCCTTTGCCGCCTTGATCTGAACGGCCAGCTCGTCCGCAAGGAACATGTGCGACGCAGGTGAGCATATCGCACCCAGCGAAATCAGTGCTACATCATCGAAACAATGCGACCGGCAGCTACGGTTAGCAATCTGTTGGCCGTGTTTAACATTACTGGCAAAGCTAGAGGCGTACCGAGCATCACTGTGGGGTAGTCCAAGCAATTGAAGGAGTGCACAATGACCGCCTGTACACCACAACAAGCGTCAATCTCTTAGTACACCATAATAGTCAATTAATTTTCAAACTCTTAGTGCCACGTACATCTCCCTTTTTGACGCCGTCTTTGGCAAGTGAGATGGCGAATCTCCTGGCTCTTTCGTGGAGCTGCTTGAACGTGACGTGCTCATTCGTGAGCCCGTCGATGAAGGCAGGTTTGTCTGCATGTACGGTCAGTTTGTCCGTCACAATGTCCCAGATGGTCTTGTTGGGAATCTCCACTTCCGGGTGCAGCGACTCGTGCACGATCATGGAGAAGGGGCGGGAGGAAACTGACGTCGACAGATGACCTGAACGCATTTGGATGCGGGGAGCGGCATTGCGGAGGAAGCCGCGAGCGAGCATGAGCGGGTGTGTAGAGGAAGGATTAATGTGCAGCGTTGGCCTCTTGTTCAGTAGGGAGGCGATTTTGCTAGTGAACTGCTGGTGAAACTCGACGTGAGTTTGGAGGGAAGTCCATGTTCCGCGAAGTGTGCTCTCCGCGTCGGATTAGATAACAAATCGGTGACACGATGCAATTCAAGATGGGATGCTCGAAATGATGAAATCTGCAAACTTTTGCACTAATCGATCGGAGCAGGGGTGCGGAAGACGAAGGAGGACTGGTAAAATGGCGGCATGATGGAGAACGATAACATATATTAATAAGTTACGCAGAGTGTGCACCAGCCTATTTTCTCTTGCATATTGTGCGTTCTTCTATAAATTTCCAAAAGAATCGCCGGCCAATCGTTCAAACTCATTCTAAGTACGAATCGTACTTAACATGTGCCTTCATGACCACAAAATGGTATTATGTTTTCGCAATGGGCGATTTACGAAATGACTTGATTTTGTATTGTTGTCGTTTCGTAGGAATCCGGGAACTGACCCGATTTGGTAAATTTAGACGGAATTCACAATACCAATTCAGGAATGGATTGCCATTCGAAACTTGCAGAAAGGAGTTGGCAGGAGTGCGAACACGCTGCTACCATCGAAAATGCACCAAAGAAAACAGGTGTCTTTCGGTTAAAATAAAAAAGATTTGACACATATGCGTTTTCACAGACTTGATAATTTTTTGCAGGATCGGGTGAAATCTAGCCCGAGCCAAGATCTCGATTTCATTTATGTCGCTGCATGTCTTTACTTACCCAGGCTGTCTTGTCCCACCACTGGACCAAGTAATCTGCGCATATTCTTCGAAAACGCATATATGTCAAATGGGCGGTTCAACAAGCCACCATGAACCATTGGACGTCTGCCAAATATAGGGTAACGACTTGCCATATCGATATATGCAGCAGGTATGGCAAGGTTAAAAAAGATATATGCCGGCATATCGCTCAGCGGAGTCACCACAACTAACATACAAGCAATGGCTCTGTCCAGTTAATAGTTGAACTGTGTAGTAGAAGCATGGCGCAAACCAGAAATGCACCCGTCACTTTGACCTGGACACCACAGTGGCCAGATCCTTCTAAATTCCGCTCTTAGGATCACAGCGAATTTGCACTCGTTCAGATAAAGCTTCACCCGCACGATGGAAGAAAGTAAACGAGACAGACGCCCTGCTTTGACTGAGCGAAGTCTTCATGAAACACCACAAGGGCATTAGTGAGGCTCGGAGTGAGATTTACCGGCTGTTGATGGAGGAAGCATGGAGAATCGCGATGCGTAGCCAACACTACCTGACAGTGCAGTGCTTGGACAAGCCAAGTGACTCGGCCTGAATGGCTTTGTACCAGTTCGGCAATGACAAGAATTTCCTGAGTGCTCCAGCTTGACGATGTGCGATTGGTTGGCCTGTCTAGTGAGAAATGATAGAGCTAGTGTAGCATAGCGAGCTAACACTATTTTTGTTGTAGGCTGCGTTTCACCAGCTACTTCGCCGGTTTGCACGCTTCTACTGCATTCCACTCGCGTCTGCAAGAGGCCGCCCGCCGAAACTCCGCTACCACCATCAAGTACTGGGAGTCGTGTTCTGCTTCTACGTCGGTTCCATGGAGAACAGCACTCTCTGCATGCTGCTTGGAGTACCTTCAAGCACATTGGCAAGATCGCTGCACAGAGCGAAGGAGGCGCTGTCCATGACACTGGAAGGATATGCGTCTGCACGAATCTCGTGGCCACCTCTTTCTCGCCAAGTGGGTTTAGCACGCCTGGTTGAGGCACGTGAGCTTTTGCTGAAGCACAAGTTCGGATTTATCGACGGGAAAATCTACGGGTGAGATAATGCGAGTTCTTCATGAGCTGTATTAATCGCTTAGCTGTTTCTTACTTGTATTGCTTTGTAAACGTACGCTAGGTCATGCAACCATCAAAAGCGGATCTCCAGGACGATATGTACGACGGGTGGCTTCACTCCGTCTTCGTCACTGGGGATATCCGCTTTGCTGCTGATGGCTGTATAATATGGTGCAAACACAACTGTCCGGGGGCGTGGAATGACTCGGACACCTCGTTGGGCTTCCGCATGAAGTTGTTGGACCCGAAGTTCTGTCCAGACGCACGCATGAACGTGGTCTCCGACTCTGCGTTTCCGTTTTCGACAGCGATAACAGGTCAAATCCCCACACCGCTCAAAGACGGAGATATTGAACGGATTCTTCTGTCACTCAGGAGCTCGGCGAGGACGTTGCACATCGCCATTACGTCGGTGCGCCAGGCCGCGGAGTAGGGCATGGGCAGTATGCAGAAAGTCTACAGTTGTTTGAACCTTCCGTTGCCTTACAATCCCGAGCTCCGTGGCCTTCGTATCAACAACAGCGTTCGAATGGCCAATTATCGCGTTCGTACCACCGATATATCGCAGATCCGTACAACCTTCGGTGGTGAGATGGAGGTGCCGCCGACGATGTAATAGTAATCTACATTTGTTCGTCAAACGTTGTGTAAGTAGCTTGCGATGAATCAACAGGAGAGCGTCAGGTTGCCCATCGTTCTACATGAATACGCAAACGAATTAAGCATCGATCGTAGTTCTTCTCTGCTCGTGTCATGGCGATCGCTCGCACTTGACTAGATAACACGAGAAGCACATTGAAGATGAATCGCTGCTGTATTGAGAGTTAACAGAGGCTATTTAAGAATGCAACACTATAAATGAAAGAGCCTCGCTGTGTCTTGCATGCTACGGTTCTTCGTCAGAGCTCCAACTGACAGCTTGGAGTTGGGTACCTTGATCATGTCGAACGCCTTGAGGACTTTGAACACCTTCAGCTTATCAAGCACGTCGAGTGGCAACGCGTTGTCACCTGCTGACCGTCCGCCCGCTGAACCTACTCCTTTTTGTTGAGAGCATCAATCAAGAGCATCAACTCCTGGGTGCGAGCACGAGCACGAGCATCCTCTTTGTCACGGCGAGCACGCTCCTCCACCTCAAACTTCTCTTGGCGACGGCGTTCTTCGGCCTCAGCCTTTTCAGCAAGAAAACGTGCCTCTTTAGCCGCGTTTTCATCACGACGGCGCTGGGCTTCTTCCGCGCGGCACGCCTCTATGAAGCATCATCATTCCAAATATGCCCCTCCCCCCCCCCCCCCCCGATGTTGATGGTAGAACTTCCGAGGTCACCAAGTTGTTTCTTGAGCACGGCAGTCGTCTTCATGGCGCGGTTGCGCTTGGTTTTTGCGTAACTCGCCTCCAACAAGTCCTTGTCGTCCTCTTCGTGAGCCCGCTTCACACCAACGGTGTCGCAAAAGGTATACAAGTCGGACCCCCCAAGGCGGTTTGAAAAGTTGAGCAACTTTCGGTGACGTAGGGCGTCTTGTTCGCCGTAGCTGCCAGACTTGAATCCACGCGCAGCAGGCTGCTGCGTAGAAGTTGAAGCAGTGTCAGTAGTGGGTGGATTAGCCGCTTTGCGCGGCTTGTTCAAGCCAGCAGAGTGACGCGGCCGCGTGGTAGGCGTCACGCGCAATGGAGCCGGTCGTGGCGTTGAAGAAAATGCTTCCAAGCCTTCACCGACAAGAGGTGAATGAGCGGACTTGAATGTCACCACGATTCGAAGAACGGCCAGTGGTCGACGCGCGACCCTCACTAACGTCCTCAACGCCGGTCGAATCACCGCGACGCGTGGCATCTAGCCGGCCCTAGACACGTCGCTGCCAACCCTCATCGCTCCACCGTCGCCGTTAGGGTCACCGAAAAAGCTCCCATCGGGGTCGACATCAAAATAGAAGTCAGGCAGCTCCTCTTGGTCTTCATCGTGGTATTCTTCGTGGTCTTCTTCTTGGTCTTCGTCGGCGTTGTCGTCCATCTCGACGACATTCGCCTTGGCGTCGATTGCTTGCTTCAGCAGCTTGGCTTGCTTGGTATGCGGGGCCATATCAGGCTTGCCAGTCGCCTTTCGGGTGATGTATAGCACCTTAAACTTGCGCCGCAGGCTGGTTAAGTCTCGCTCGACCCAGCCATGAGGCCTGTTTGAGTTGTAGGCTACAGCCAGGCGTTCCGATTCACCTTTCCCCAGCGGTACGAGAATCAAAGACTGCTAACTTCAGCCATCTTGTACTTAGTGCTTCCAGCAACTTTGACCTTCTACACGAAAAGGCAGCAACGATGTTAATCAGCTTGGGTGTGGATGCACATCAGATCGCAGTCACTCAAAGGCAGCGTACCGCCCAACTAAAGTCAAGTTTCTCGCGACAGGAGGTGGTGAGGCGCTTGGATTGGGGCTTGTTGGCAACTCGGGAAATTCGAAAATGAGAGCCGAATGTATACTGCGGTGGCGTAGTACTTGTGAACGCCAAGCTCCACCTCCACACCAAATGTGTAGCCAGTAAGGGCTCTCATTCTTGAAAGGATTTGGGCAGTAACGAGCTTCAACGCGCGAAAATCGCACGCGCAAACGCCAGAACGATATTGTTTGTAGTGTAAAGAGCTCAAAGATACCCTTTGATGGGGGATCGGTACGTTCACGCGAAACGAAGAGACTGCAATGGACGATTCAGCAGTCTCCATACGTTTGCTACGATCCTCCAGCCTAAATAATGCCAGCTACGTACACAACGTCACGGATTAACCTCAACGAAAGCTTCCATTCCATTTTGCATCCCTTCTCACAACACTCTTACCTACACATGAATCGACCCCATCTTTCTCAACTTGATCGCCTTACTGTTCCTCACACTTCTTACCGATCACGTTGATCTTGAATGTCGCGGTGGCGACACCCGTCCAGCTGACAGCGGCAAACAAACCAGAGATCATCCCCGTAATCCACAATGCCTTCTTCACCTCGGTGGATGGCATGTGCCGTGTCTACAACGACTGTCGTCGGACGTCCGTTGGTCACCTCGACGAACTTAGCTACCGGCGTGCATGAGTGGTTCATAAAGCGCATCAAACCACCGAGACTTTCAGCGTTGATGGCAACTCGAATCGGGCGACTTGGCCTCGCAGAGCGCTGCGTCATAACCAAACGATACCCCTCCTTGCGCGGGCAATTGGTGCGCGAGATGCTCACGTGTTCCATTTCACCCAAGTACTGGTCTAGCACTTCTCCAGCGTCGATGCATTCGGCCGCAACCACACCCAGCGATTGCGTTCGCAGATTCCGCCCCAAAAACACCTTTCTGGACTCGTCCAATCCGTTTCCACATTGGCCATCATACGAGCAACAGTTCAGATTGCAGTACAGCTGCATCAGGGAATTGCGGCATGTACCTACTCGGCATGGCGACGCACAATCACACCTGCCAAAATGCGGCACCGCCGGGAATACTGTCCCAAGCGGGTTGAATTGTTCACGGTGGCGGGTCACACGATACGGCCACTGTGCAGGAACAAACTCATCTTATTTGACGTATCCTTTACTATGTAGACTAACCCAACTGGTGGGAATGTTGAATGGTTACTTTGGGCCGTGTTCGCGCTTACCACCATTTCGGCATAATGTTATCTTCTTTTCATTTGCTCTCATTTAGGTTGAAAAGTCAAGGTTACGTTTTGAATCATCGTGTTCGCGATTACAATTTTATTTGGGAGCATTACAACAGAGCAGTACGTGGACGCTGTCGCGGTACTATCTCCGGGCTTGGTCGCATGAGCCCACTTGGGTTCGCGACGGGACGAGTTGACGGCGGGTCGCGTGACAGGCGTGGCTTCGCGTATGGTCCAGCTGTAGTACTGCGTTCACGGCGTGCGTGTTGGCGCGTCCGGGGAGAGGCGCCCGCACTAGCATGCAGTAGAGGGCTTGGTGACGTCTTCAGTAGTATCGGAGAAGAAGTAGTAGGACTGGTCACGATACGAGGGGCCACTTGCGACGAAATCGGTGTGCAGACTTGGTCTTGAGAAGGGGGTGAGTTCGTCACCGCGTTGGGGACGCGCTTGCCTTGCTGAGGAGACAACCAAGGTGGGGTTGCCGTCCCCGCCGAGCTTTCCGCTTCTCCAGCCTTGTCACCACCAGAAGTGTCTCTGGACTTGCTGCGTGTGCCGTTATGCTGGCCGCAAAGAAGATTTGGCGGGGTGTTCTCTTCGTCACTCGACGTGTCGTGGATACAGCGAACCTGCCGAACAGTGTCGAATGAGCACGACGCACCATGGTCCTGCACATGCAGAACACGTTAGTTTACAACCATCACTGCCTCCGGTAGGACATGAAAGCCTACAGTTGTTGCACTGCAGGCCGGGGACTTTGCGCTCCTGGTGGCAGATTTGAAAAAGGTCGGGTAGCTGTGAAAGGTGTATGCAAAGATATATGATAGAAGAGTGATGGTGCCCTCTGGCGGAGTGATGGTCAACATAAATCATACAAACGTCAAGATGTTTGCTTAAGATGGCTCCATCGCATGGACCTAGGGTTAGGTGAGTTTATCGAGACGATGTTTTCGCCTCACGAGATTTAAGTGGCGATGTGCCTCGGCATACCTGCTGAAAGTATGACAGACTGTTACACTATATTTGGTAGACGTCCAATGGACACCGCCCAAAACTGCCATATCCGCCAATATGTCAAGGCGTTTAAGAGTTGATGACCTGGCTTATTTCTGGTGAGACGTGAATCCGGTTTCAACAAGTTTTTAGATAAAATCAATTATGAAACCTAACCACATGCTCTATATGGCAACTGCATACCTTTAATATTTGAATTTGTATGAACCTAATACGAAGGGTCGTGTTACTACCCCGAAGATGTAACATGGCTTAGTCTTTGCCATATATCAGAAACCTTTTACATACAGTACCTGTGCAACTTTTATATTAATAGACAAATTTAGAGATTGCGTAAGACTCCCTCTTATGGTAGTTTTGGGTGGCGTCCATTGTTCATTTGTATGTCGATATAAGCAACTGTCACTAATGTCATACACATGAGGGACACCACGGTCGATCGCAGGTCCCAGGTCCTTGCTTTAGCGAGCCCTCCTAATCCGGGTCAGTATCGCAAACCTCAACAAAAGCAAAGCGGGACGGAATGTTCGAAGAAAGACCTGTAAAATGAGGGACACCAAAAACTCCTCATGCACGCTCACCGAGTTGGGGCTACGTCCACTAAAACAGATTTGACATATATACGTTTTCACAGACTTGATAAAATATTGCAGGGTCGGGTGAACCCGCCGCCACTGCGTGACGCACGTGGCTCGACCCACTGGATTGTGAAGCGGATCGTTGGTCACACCAACCCGACGACGCGGCAGGCTCGTATTCGTATTCGTTGGGGAGGCTTTGGTCTCCACCAAGATACATGGGAACCTCGGAACGTCCTGATGGAGGCCTTTCCGGAAATGGCGAGGGCGAACGAAGTCCACCACGGAATGCAGGCGTAAAGCTTGCACGAGCGTTGTAATTGCCCACAACGTTCGGAGTCTCACGTGCTTACAGATTAGCACGGAGCTCCCGAAGACTATCAGGTACACGCACGGTCGTGTACCCGTTGAGATCACTCTCACTCAAGCGCACTGC
>LGSN01000640.1:0-21784 GCA_001314375.1 Phytophthora podocarpi | reverse complement strand
TCCTGGCCTTGGTCGTCCCTCCTTGTGCGCCGCTTCGTACACGCGGTCTTCTAGCGGCTCGGCGGTATCCGGTTCCGTGTCCGCGCTGTCGTCTGTCCTTGCTGCTGGTGTCTTGTTCTCTTGGGTCTTCGTCTTCTTGGTCCGCTGCTCCTTGGTCTCTTGTTGTCCTGCTGCTGCTATCTGCTGTCCTTCGCTGTCGCCGCTGGTAGTCGTCTGCACTGGACGGGTGGAAGGAATTCCATCCGCTTACTGTATGTACAGAGGAACGTCGTGGATAGAACTGACAACCATTTCTTTGACCTTTATCCTCTCCCGATACCGACAGCTGGAGGCTTGTCTTGCCCGCTTTACTGGAGCCCCAAGTTAGGGCTCCAGTAAAACCCTGGTCATTTCAGAACTCACCAACGGCTTATCTTGAACACGACCTTCTCAACCAACTTGGCTTAAAGAATTAATCATGCAGCCTTCGTTGATGCTGGTGGTGTTTGCTTTGGTCGTGAGCCTGTACTCCGTGTCCGTGTTGGCCTGGCCCGCCGCTTCCTCCTCGTCGGGCTCCTTCAATGATTCGGCCTCCTGGACGCCCTCCACATGGAACTGCTCAGCTCAAGAGATCATGGTGATGCGGAAACTGTACGTGGGCGTGGCTGCAAACACCGCGTGCGCAAGTGGATCCACCGTCGACAAGTACGAGATCTACGTGCACTCTGAATGCACCTCGGCATGCAGCCCTGTGCTCCAGAACCTGGAGGAAGCTCTGCCGGACTGCTACTACTACCTCGCCAACTATGAGAACAGCAACAAGAAATGGGATGCGTACAGCTCGCTCGCGCAGTGTGACCAGTGGATCTCGCCGGCTACCGTTTGGGTCCGCTTCCATTCTAACAAGACCATCAGTGTGCCGACGCCGTCCTCCGCGTCCGGCAGCGCTGTCATGGACGACGTCATAGCTTCGTCGACAAGCGGCAGCGAAATTGTAGGCAGCACGTCCAGCGCTTCAATGGCAAGAGAGTCATTGTGGTTTGGTGCGGTATTCTTTGCTGCTACAGTAGGCATCCTAGCTCATTAATTCATGAAAAACAAGTATCGCGTCCTCAACAAGCCTTGCACAAACTTTGTACAGTACCACAAAGCATCCGCGTACGTGTCCGTGCTAGTCGCGCCATCCACTTCAAGGTGGCAAATCACTTCCGGATCTCACGCTCCGACACTCCGCAAGGAGACTTGTGCATGTGCATATCGCTGAGTCGGGTACACATCAGTTGCTGTTCGAAGCGAAAATCAAAGTATCTCTGACGCGTACTCTGCACCAGCGTTCTCACTCTTGTTCTACGTTACGGTTGACCGAGGGCTTCACACTCTTACCTGCAGCATTCATTTATTTGTGTAGGCCAGTGTGGCTTGCATTGGCGTCGCCGACAGCAACAACACCGGCCGTCAGCATCTCGCTGTCCGTGCGTGTCCATACGTTCATTCCACGCTCTAGCCGCAGATTAAAATCGGTCATCGAAGATGGGTGAGCAAACTGCTTTGAACTGTAGCCACAGCGCCACTTCATTCTGGAAATCCCCGCGTTGTTATCACTTCAATTGACCATGAAGTTTCTGCTATTAGTATCTGTTGTTGCGTTGAATACCAGGATCGACGCAGCAGACTGCACCGATGAGGAAGACCAAGCGATCACCGACGCGTACACGACCGCAGCTTCTACCAGCGAATGCTCGGAATACTCCTCAGTCAGTGATCTATTGATCACCATCATGCCCCCATGTTCTGCCACAGACTGTGTGTCTGTCGTCAAGCAATTGGCCGAGTCCATTCCGAACTGCACCACCGGTTCGTATACCAAGAAGGATCTGCTCCTTGACTCGCTCGACATATGCGCGACGCCAGCCCCTCCACGGCGTCGTCGACGAACTGCACGAGTTCACAGGCTCTAGACACGTTTAACGCGTTCTACACAGCAGCCAATGGTTCGTGTGCCAGTTCGACTACCTTCGAACAGTACAGCATCGTCATCGACACCCAATGCAACTCGACGTGTGCTGCTGCCGTCCAAGACTTCGCTCAATCGTTGCCAAACTGCGACTACGAGCTGTCGGGTGAGAATACCAACAAGAAAGAAGACATCGCGACGCAGTTCAGCTACTGCGAAATGCTAAATAACGCCACAAGCATCAGCGTTTACGTTGACTCGGTTGATAACCTCTTGGGCTCTACCGCCGGAACGACGTCCGTGATCCCGAATTGCACCACCGACGAGATCGACGAGACGGTGGCATTCTACTTGGCAGTCGCAACGAACGAATCGTGTCGCTATGATGCCTCCATCTGTGCCTTCGACATCCACGTGAACTCGGACTGCCACACACCGTGCGGCAGACTCATCCGAAGACTCGGGTTCGACGTCCCCAAATGCTATTTCGACCACATCGACCACAGACAAGGGCTAAGCGACAGTTGGTACCAATGCGACTGGATCGTCAACCCCGACAACATCACCATCGACTTCCACTACTCGGAAATCCTCAACGCGACAGGAAACGTATCGGTGAGCTGTGACCCGGACTTCGACTCGACCGTTACTTCGGACGACAACTCGCTTGGAGCGAACAGCGCACAGAGGGACAACGGTGCGGTGAAGCCACGTCAAGACTTGACCTTGTACGCGGTTGCACTAACCGCTGCATTCGCACTAAGGAGGTATCTCTAGGCCAGCACCGTTGACGACAGGACTTGCTTGTGTGTCTGTTGATCTCATGCATGTACAAAGCTGAGCATGAGATTTGCCGTGTTTACGTCCATGTCTTCGCAACGTGAGGCTCATGCCTTCACAACTCGTATCCCCCCTTGTGCATTTGCCTTTGACAAGAACTCCTCGAACCCGCCACACATGCCACCTACACAGACTGAAGAGTTATCGTTGCCATTGACGCCTGAAGGTGCAACATGTGCAGACGACGAGGAGCTCTTGCTACCGCTGTCCCCGCTCGATGCCATGATGCACAAGCTTGGAGTCGTGCTTCTGTACATTTTTCCACGTCCGTCAACTGCAAAGGGCTATGACCTAGACAAGCTGCAATGCTCCTTCGTCACCCTTGTGGAAGAAGACTACCCCATTCTCATCGGCGAACTCCACAAGGACCCACAGACGGGTGTCGTGAGTGTGAAGCAAACGACAGAAGCGAGACTGCAAGGTGCCCAAGGTATCCGCTTCGAGACGAATCCAAGTAGTTCAATGAAGACGGAGGACGCGATGGAGACGCTCTCATGGGACTTGATGCTGACTCCGCGAGGCCCGACAGAACTGATTTGCGTGAAGGGAACGGTGCTGTCGGACGGAGGACTCGTCATTAGCGTGGACGCCAGTCACACGCTGCTGGACGGAGAAGGAATGTTCACCTTCATGACTGCGTGGGGTCAGCACTACAGCGGTGTGAACAAGAAGGATCGACTAGTGATCAATCATGACCGACACTTGCTCGGAGGAACAGGTTCGCCGTCAAAGCTAGTTCATCCTGAATTCCAAGTGGTTGAGATTCAGCCTGCGGCTGCTGACGGCAACGCTGAAGCTGCATCGCCTCCTCCAGCGCCGCCATCTACGACTCAACACCGGTTCCACTTCACCCCGGACATGATGAAGAGGATCAAGGAGGTGGCAACTCGAGGAGAACCTGCAGTTGTGCCTTCCGATCCATCGTATGTGAGCACGATCGACGCTATGACTGCGATGTTCACGGTCCTAATTTCTAGAGCGCGTGGGCACGGCCAAGATGTGCAGGTTACGACGGCTGTGAATGCTCGTGGTCGTCTGGATCCCCCAATGCCCCAAAACTACGCTGGCAACGTCATCTTCAGCGCTCTATCATCGTACAATTCCGAGGAGTTGCAGGGTGAGGACGACGACGAAGGTGTTGTCTCTCAAGATTCGCTGGCAAAACTTGCCCAACGTGTGCGTGGATCCATTCGTCAGAGTGACAACGACTATCTTCGAGATGCCATCAACTTCATCACCGCTCAGACCAATCTGTCGGCTGTTCAGCCTGCCACTAATTTCGTCTTTGGCCCCGACATCATGTACACATAGTGGGTGCGCACGGGTATGTACGATGCGAAGTTCGAGGACACGCGTCCATGGGTTGTATCCGTCCCTCCTCTCCCCCTTGACGGCTTTGTGATCATTACCAAGCACCGAAGGGCAGTCCAGGAGTCGACGTGCTGGTTTTCCTCGAGTGCACTGCTATGGAACAACTGAAAGAGCTCTTCTCTAAAGTCACGTATCTTCACGGCGAGGACAGCGACCAAATCTTGCGCTCTACGTTGTGAACCGACAGGGATAATGGAGAGAAAACACGACAACGTTCAGGGGTTGCCACCAGTCAAGCGTTTGCGTTGCTGTCCCATAATCGTAAGACCACGCAAGCTACCGCATAATTCTTGAATAACATTAGCGTCACCATGCCAGTTGACCTCCTGCGCGCTTTCAGGCTAATTGATCCAAGTCTGCTTCATTCGCAAGTGAATTTCATTCATCACTAAAAAATGACTTCTGAAAATGCTTTTGATAAGCACTGCTGAGGTGAACATGCTTGTACTTTTGTCGTCGATGGACGCCGCTAAGCCGATACCGATTCAAGTCGCCTGAACAATGAGCTGCAGACTCCGGAGGTGCAAATACTTACTTATCGGATAAGCTTAGTGCAAAAGATCTCCGTTTGCAGCAGGCGCCCGTGAGTACTTCGACGTTGTGGAGTCATTGGCGTGGAGGTTTATGCCTGGGAAGCCGGAGAAGAAGGAGACCATCGCAGTTAAGCGCGGCATTCGGCTGAATATCAATACGTATCACGTGGAATCATACCCTGTGGACGGCGAGGGTTTGTTCACTTTCCTGAAGGCGTGGGGACAAATGGTGGTAGGGAGATGATGGGTTGGATGTGCTCGGCCATGGACAAACTTAAACAGTTGTGTGCTCGAGTTACATATCTTCGATACTAGAGCTACGCTGCAGGAAAAATGACAGCGCTGCTGGCCTTGTGCACCTTACTTCAACAGACATGGGGTCAGTGACCACGAACACTTTCAGACAGCGAGAAGAGGATACCTTCCATGAGTGCGACCCCCCGACACAACGCCATTCTCCTCTTCGACGATAGCTAACGCTCTGCAAAAATGCCATCACGGATTCCAATTGCCATCGTCGCAGCGTTGACGTTTTTGTTTGTGCCAACTCTAGCTGCTAGAGCTACTTGCACTGTGTTCCAGATCCACACGACCATCCAAGGACTTAATAGTGTGCTGTCGAGCGATGAGTGTGCGGACTACGCGAACAACAGCTCCTCGCTTTCAGTGCCTTGTGATGCCTCGAGTTGCGTGGCCATTGTGGAAGATCTAATGTCGAAGCTGCCGGACTGCACTCTTGCGGCTAGTGACAATGGTGGCACAAGTGTAAGCAAGAAAACGGAGCTGCAAAAAGGACTCGATGGATGCAGAGCCGACTCGAGCCCTTCGCTGAGTGTTGAAGCGGTAGACACTTCGACAAGTTCCGCTCCCACGTCGACCTCTTCCAGATCTGGAGACGCGTGTACGAATGCTGAAGCGAGCACTACGGCTGATCTGTATTTGGAGGCGACAGGGTCATCGGCTTGTGAGTGATACGCCACCATGGACGAACCCAGTATGACGGTCTACATCTACGCTCCGTGTTCTGCCACTGAATGTGTGTCTGTCATGGAGACGATGGTGGAGCAACTTCCGGACTGCTATGCGGATGGAGTCAACTTGAAAGAAGAAGTGTTGCAATCTTTAGCTTCCTGTGACGGCTCCTCTTCAGCGGTTGATGCCTTCCCAGCAAGCTCGTCGAGCTTTGACAACCAATGCACAAACGACGAAGTGTCGAGTCTGGCCTACTTGACCAATTCAATCGTGACAAGCGCCGAATGTGAGTCCTATGCGATCGCGACGTCATCCGAGTGGTATATTGCTGTGCCGTGTAGCGCTACAACCTGCCTCACGACTCTGCAAGATGCAGTGCAGCAGATGCCTAACTGCGAGTTCGAGGGAACGAACTACAAGGAGGACTTGAGTCTCCAGCAACGATCGTGTGTAAGCTCTGCTGGCAGCAATGAAGCCAGTGGAAGTGCGAATAGTTTGACAACAGCAGCCCCAGACGGTAGTGTGAACGCTATCGACACAAGCTCAGCATCTCTCCACACTGTCAGCATTGCTGGCTTTACTCTTCTACAAGTTGTGACCATGTTTATGGCTCTCATCTAATGAAGAAAGACAAAGTTGTTTGCATTATGTATCTTAGTACAGACTACTGTAGCGTGTACCTGCTCAGCTGTTGCCTTACTGCCCCACTGCAACGACAAACGCGAAAACAGCGCTCGAGATGGCTAACCCAATCGACGAAGCAGATGACGAGCCTCCCGTCGCAGGAGGAACCGTATCGGCAGTGACCTTGCCAGTCGTAGTTGAGTCCGTCGTACCTGACGAAGGTGAGGAGGCCGTTCTTAGCAGCGAACCGGATGAAGCGGTCGTGGAGTCCGTACTAGTAGCAGCCGAACTGGAAGAGGAGTCGGTCGTACTAGGAGTCGAACTGGACGAGGAGTCGGTGAACACGTCCGACGTGTCGGCCGTTCCGCTCTCGCAGAAGTCGACAGCAGCTTGAATCCCTGCCTTGACGTTGACGCCGCCAGTCGAGCAGTCCGGCAGCTCGTCGATCATGTCGGACATGAATTTCAGGCAGTCTGCGTACGAGCAGTAGTCGCTCGTGTCCGTGGTCGTTGTCAAGTCCGGGCATGCGTCAGTCATCGCCGAGCTGTAGACAGTGGAGATCGTGGTGAGGTCGTCCATCGTGCATTCGGCCGCGAGAACGAGCGTCGAGCCAGAGGTTGCGATAGCCAGCGACAGGAACAAAGCGGAGGTCTTCATATCGCCGATCGGTGGAGAGACGTGAGATGTTACTTCGATTAAAGCAAATTAAAAGTGAGATAGCTGGAAGCGGAGAGCTGCACCGCCATGAACCTGGGTGCAATCTCGAACAGTAAAACGCTGTAACGGCGACATAGCTGAACATCGCCAGATCCATTGAAAACAGGCTAGACTTGCACCAGACTCTCCATCCATAAACCACAAAGAGGCACCGTGTGACATGGATACACTTGTCACTTCAACCACGGAATATAGATACATTATGTTTAACACAAATCTCACGTCCACCACACAAATCCCTTCAAACTCGTTCCGTTCGCGCCAAAAAACAAAAACTGCCACCATTGCGCATGGCGGCTCGTGGATGGGAGCGCGACGAGGACCTGGCTCGTCGCGATGACGCTGGCGCCTCTACAGCCGCAGTTGATCGCGCATCTGGTGCTCAAGACGGCGGAGAAGGCGAAACAGCACCCGTTGTAACCCATAAGCGGCGGCGTAACCTGTTACGCGAGTCGCACTTGGTGTCTGCCGAAGGCTTCAAGAAGGTCCGCCGCACTTTCCCGTACCAAGTGAGCGCCGACGTCTCTGGGCGCGAAGCTCAAGCACTGGCGTCGCTGGTAAAGATGTACAAACAGTGGGCATTCGATTTGTACCCAGGACTGAACTTCGAGGACTTTGTAGAGCGCACGGAGGCTCTGGGCAAAGACCACCAGGTGCAAGGACTCATGGTGGAGTTGAGGGAAAAGGAGAGGATCAAGGCAGTGAAGAAGAGACAAGAAGAAGAAGAAGAAGAAGAAGAAGAAGAAGAAGAGAAGGAGAGTGAGAGTGGAGGAGAGGAGGCCTTACTTTAGAGATGAGTTTAGTGTGTAGCAAACACCAATGTTAACCCAGGGAGGCCTTGAAGCCATTCCACATTGGCCCACATGTCCTTGAGTTTGTCTAATGTGATGGACTCCAAGCACACGAGCACGTCAAGGCCTTGGCCTCCTTTGGTCGCTTCCGTGATGAGCACAAACCCGTCCATGCATTGAACACGTGGAATTTTCGCGTACCAAGGCTTCATTCCGTCAAATTCAGCTTCGTACAGCCCCATCTTGGCCCAGCAGGTGAACGCGATGTCAGGGCCGAAGAAGAAGTTGACATTGTCGTTGATAGTGGACGGATCGCTTTGGCTCGAGATGAACGCGATGGTGTCGCGCATGAACGCGTTGTCACGTTCCAGAATTGACGCTCGGACGCCACGCGCGACACGAGACAGCGTCGCCGCTGACACCGTGTTAAAAGTGCCACCTTCGACCTGAAGATCCTTGTTCGTGTACGACGAAATCGCGTGGAAAACGGCGTTCCCCGCATAATTCGCAGGTAGTGGCGGCTCCAATCGCTTCCGCCCATTCACTGCTGCCGACACGCGTACATTTTGTCCGTGGCCACGAGCTTGAGAGATGAGAATAATGAACAAAGCAGTGATCGCGTCAAGTGTGCTGATGTAGGAAGGTTGAGAGGTGACTGCCTGAGCTTGGACCACTTTCTTGTCTTTCGATCTGAAAACGGACAGGAGCTTTGCCATGATTCTCGCTCTTTTACGACGTGAGCGTCGAGTTTTCTCGGTTTCCGGGACACGTTCAGCTAGCATTTTCAGCTTTGCCATGGTCGATGGGGATAAGTGAAAGACGTGCTCAGCAGTTTTCGGAGGTGTCGCGACAGCTTGTGGAGCTAGAGATCCATCTTCTCGTCGGATTAGAGGTTCACCTGGGGCAATTTGAAACTCGGGGTGTGGAAGCCGATAAGCTTCTCCAGTTCCGGAGAGCAGGTGCCGGTTGTGGTTGATGACGAGTCGGTCTTGCTTGCTCACCATACTGTAGTGTTGCCCCCATGACCTCATGAAAGTGAGCATCGCCTCCCCGTCGAACAAGACGTGGCTACAATCCACTCCGATAGCCATCCCTCCATCCGCGAGAATTGATCCTTTGACCGCAATAATCTCTCCTTGAGTCCGAGGTTGTGGCATCAGGTCCCACGATCGCGAATCCATCGCGTCTTTCGTTGACTGAGGGTTTGTCGAGTTCGTCTCGAAGCGGATCCCGTTCCCGCCTTGCTGTCTTGCCAACGGGGTTTGCTTTACACTCACAGCACCGATTTTCTTGTCAACGTGCAGAGTTCCAACAAGAACGGGGTAGTCTTCATCGACCAGTGAGACGAATGAGCGCTGCAACTTCTCGAGCTCGTAGGCAAGAGTCGACGAAGTTGGCGGGTAAATGTAGAGAATCACGACTCGGTAAGTGTTCATGACGGTATCCATTGCAGACATCGGGATCTGCCTATCGTCTTCGATTTCCACGGGAGCGACAATGTTGACCATGCTTCCGAGTGTTTCTTGTACTTGCTGAAGTGACGATTTCGTGCTTGACCACAACGAGGAAAGTGAGAAAATGAAGGGTCTTACACGCAGACCACCTACAGGAGGTCCTCCTGGAGGGATCTCTTTGCTTTACAGGAGTAGGAAGTGGTCTCATCAACGAGGTACCAGTCAGGAGTATCATTCAGGCAATCAATCTGAGTTGTACCTCGGGCCGAGGAGCTCATCTAGTGAAGTTATGCATAATACGCATATATTATAAACCCAGAAGGATGCCACATCACTACCTTTGATTACCGTGACTGTCGCACATGGTGAAATTGTACTTGTTAGTATTAGAGGTCGTTGGTACCGCAATAACACGTCACTAGGCGCAACCTTGCCACGTCGGTACACAAAGCAAATACAATATTCATTGGATTTAGGCTTCATCATCAAGGGTTCACTTCATCAAAGTGACGCCGCTACGCTTTTCGAGATTGAGTGGCAGGTATCAACCTATTCACAAAGGTGCGACACCTCTGTGAACATCTTCTTGAGTTTCTCCATAGCAGTACATTCAAGAAATACACCCACGTCGATCCCGTCACCACCTTTTTGGGCCTCGGTGACCATTACAAAGCCATCATAACACGGCAGGCGAGGAGCGCATGCATACCACGGATGCGTGCCATCAAACTCCGCGTTATACATACCCATGTGCAGCCACGACGTGAACATGAGGTCAGGACCGAAAAAGAAGTTGGTGCCAACCTGAACAGCGGCGACATTGCTCTGCTCGGTCAGAAAGTTGACAGCATCGAGCAGGTAGGCGTCATCACGTTGGAGAATCGATTCACGCACGCGTCGAGCAAGCTTTCCTAACGTTCTTGGAGAAACGACATTGTCTTCGTCACCATCAGACTGCAAATCACCGCCACTGTACGTCGACAACGCATTGAAGATGACATTTCCGACGTAATTCGCAGGCAAAGGTGGATCCAGACGACGCCGAGCGTTCACGCCAGTCGTAATTCGCACATTTTGTCCGTGGCCGCGCGCTCGCGAGATCAACACGGTAAACAATGCAGTAATTGCGTCAACCGTGCTCACGTACGAAGCCTCGGCGACCTCATCAGCAGCCAAACTGTCACGAGTCGCCACCTCTTTGATCTTCTTCATCATGGCAGGGCTGAAATGAAACAAGTGATGAGCCGTCGGCGGTGGAGCTTGAGCTGGAGCTTCATCTTCATCTTCAACTCTAGTCTCCGTCTTAACCACTCGGAATTCCGGGTGTGGCATGTTCGACGGGGCCCCCGTTCCTCCCAGTAAGTGGCGATCATGATTCACCATCAATCGATGTTCTTTCTTCACGCCACTGTAGTGTTTCCCCCACACCGTCATGAACGTGAACATGGCCTCCCCATCAAATAGAGTGTGACTGGCGTCCACCCCAACTACCAACCCCCCATCGGCCAACAACGTCCCCTTTACACAGATGAGATCCGTTTTGCCCCGCGTTGTAGGCATCAAGTCCAATGAACGCTCCTGCACAGCCAGCTCGGTCGTCATGGGGTTTGACGGATTCTTCTCGAACCTGATCCCTTTAGCAGCCCCTGGTTGTCGACTCTCTAGTGATTGCTTCACATTGACGACCCCCGTCTTGGGATCGACATACAGTTCTCCGATGAGAATGGGGTAGTCCTGTTCTACTAGGGCAACGAAGGAGGACTGCAGCTTGTCGAGATCGTAGGGCGACGACGAAGGTGGGAAGATGTACAGGATCACGAAGCCGAAGCTGCTCATCACAGCGTCCATAGGCGACAATGGCAACAAAACCTCGTCAGACGTAGTAGGCATGTTTGCAGTACCGGGTACACGTATTGATGTCGTTGCTTGGAAATATTGGAATGGACTTGAACTATCCTAGATCTCCGATAATATTCACACCGCAGGAAACGTTGCGCTCTTGTTCGGCGTGGTAATTTACCTAAAAAAGCATGTACTATGGGCAAGACATTTGTGGTATTGATGCGAATAGAGAGACTATTAATGTATGAGAGTTTAATAAATGCGATTATGAGAGGTGATCACTACAACCTGGGCACACTCATCTCTACCACTACTAATTGGTAGTAGAGGTTCTCGCAAGAAATGTTCTTTGACGATGTCGCCGTGGACATTATGACGCAAGTGCCACGCGAGGAAACTTGAGCTCATGGCGTCGGTCAGCAGCTGCACCACCATCTCGCACGTCGTCCACGAGTGTCGACCTCCGTCTTCTGCCGAACTTGACCACATACTTCTTGACAACACCACCGCTATATACCAAGTATGATAGACTGAAAGAAGTACCCAACAGACCAGAGCTTGTCGCACAGCTCTCTCGCTCTTCAGCGTCAGGGCCAGTAGTCCACTCACGCCGCAGTATGACAGCAATGCAGTCCACACGACCAGCTTCACTCTTGAGATCTCTTCCCATTGTCCGAACAACGGAGCTTGAGCATGTCCAGCAACTAGCAGCCACATCGCAACCAGCACGAAGTGCACCGACAGCACAGCAAACAGAACGTGGGCGAATCTCGCCGCCATCTCCTTCTCCCTCCACGACAACGCTGAAAGAACCCGCAGTTGCATGAGATGTCTTGACACCTGCAGTTAAATTAAACAAATGACCAACGATGGCGAGACGAAACGAGTCAAGAGCTCAATACTTACGAGAGAGTCACTTTATCTAACTCACAATCGCATTATATACAAGTGCACTAATCCCATCACTTACGGTCAGCTTCAGTTGATGTCTACCACCTCATTTATCAATACAAAATTCAAGTATAAACGAATCTGCCATTCCGTATCATGTCGGACAAGTTGGACCTGCTCGTGACTGTCGTCTTCGACAAGCAGTCGACGTCCATCGCCGTTTCTGCGCAAGACCCGCAAGTCCTGGACCACCTTAAGGCTCAAATCTCCGAGAAGTTTCAACTGGAGCCGAAATTTCAGCGTCTGGTGCTTCGTGGACGCGACGTCAACAGGTCCACAGTCCTCACGGACGGCTGCAAGCTGCTTCTGCTGCGTAATCGAGCATTCCACGAGCAACCTGCAACTCAAAAACTAGTACAAACCTCGGCACCTTCTTCCTCAATTCCGTCACTACTACTGGCAAAAAATTCCGTTCCAAAAACGGTCTCTAAAGCCCCAGAAATCGATGTGAACGAGCTGGAAGATGGCGTTCTATTGGTGCAAGTTTTTAGAGGCAAAAGCCGCTTCGACGTGCTTTTCCCACGCTTGAGGAGTGTTTTAGACGTTAAAAAGAAAGTGAGTGCAGTGTTGGGCCTGAGCTCGCCTCAAGCGTTGAGGATGGTGGTCAAGGGGAAGACTCCGGGCGATGATACAGCGCTGGAGACTTTGGCGGGGACGAAGAAGGTCATCAAGGCGATGGCGTTGCTGCAAGCTCAGCAGCATGCAATGCAAGAGAAGGAGGAGGAACTGAGAGAGCTGCTCAACGAACTGGTCGGGGCGCAGGCGGCTCTACAGCGCGTGCAGAGGCAGATGGCACGCAACTTCACGTCGAGAGACGAGAGTTTATTCGAGTTGTCGAGAGTCCTGGACGATGGCCAGCGTATCGCGGCAAATCTGGAGCTGGTGAAGCAGCACTTGGCTGGAGCGAAGGCGACCGGACCGCGGGCGAGCGAACAGACCCTTGCGGCTATAACACAAGCGATCAAAGAAGCCAATACGCTGGCAGAAACAACTCAAGGGCTACTGGAGACTCACTCGGTGGTGTAAGGGGAGAAGATGTCAGCATATTGAAGGGAGACAGGTTAACGACAAGGAACAGGGAGAAAATACCATCTCGGATGTGGCGAGCGAGCTATTTTTTGCAGCGGCAAAGCATATTTAGGTGGGTTAGGACGTGTCGACATGACTGAGGCCCAGAAATACCTGGCATAGTTTTATTTGACGTCGCGTACACAAAGCAAGGAGGTTGTGGGCTGCAAGTCTCCGAGATTTAGGCAGCATGAGGTTGTTCCTGTTGTTCGCCGGAGTGGTTGCGGGGTTGATTGGTACTTCTCAAGGACAGTCAATGGGGTTAGACGCGCTCAAGCTATTCGCGACTCCGCTGCCGGCACATTTCGGTGTGTTTGAGCCGATCAACGGACTGGAACTTCGCTTGTACTTGGCTGGAAGTGGTGCAGCAGCAGTGCGAGTGACGCCTACTAGTGCTGGAGTGAGCTTTGCGCCGAGCTACGTGCTGTTCAGCTCAACTGTTTCGGTTGCAAGTGGTATTATTGCTCAAGCAAAAATGACCGGAGACTTGACGATCGACTACGTTGCGACGCTGGAGGGTAACAACTCTCAGAACACTGTGCTTTTCTCGCAATCAATCACAGTGATGCCAGCCCCTACAGCCTACACTGTTGACGCCAAGAATTGGACTGGCGTGATTCTGCAAAGCGACTCCTTTGATGATACGACTGCAACGACTCTCACATCTTCATTTTGGAGTGAACAGCAACACGGATACTCGAGCAACGCATGCGGCGCGTTTAGTGGGGATAATTCACTATTTTTCACGTCGCTGGGTGACCGACTGGCACTCACTGCGCCATTCGAGCTAGAAGGTTTCCACGGCAAAATGCACTTTTATCACGTGTATGGATTTGAGGCCGTGCAGGAGTACGACTCGCAAGGTGACAATCGTGTTGCTTGTGAGATGACGGACGTCGATGAAGAGGTCATATTTGGTTATCTACCTCAGAATGCAGACCCACGTAACATCAGCACCTGGAAGGAGATCCTAGAAATTCCGATACCGTCCAATGACATCGCTCGTACTAGGACGTTCGCATCATACTCCGTGATATTACCCTCAGTTGCAATGCACCAAAGTGCTCAGTTTTACTGGATGCAGAAGAACCACTCAAGTTTCCCTATCGATGTCGCGATGGGACTCACAAGAGATGAAGTCGTTGCAGTAGAAAATGACCCCACTGGTGTTCAAGGAAAACTGGGAACCCAGGAGCGCGAACGATGGAAGTACAGAAACTTGTTTGACCAGTGGGCCATCGACGATGTACGCCTCGAAGTGCGCTTGGATGTGCCCAGGTTGTCGCCTGTGGCCAGCGCTACATTAAACAGCACCACAGGCATCGGAGTCGATGGAATTGATATCTTGATTGCGTCACCAGTACCTGGAAGCTGGGTCTCGTTCACAACCGGAGACGGTACTCAGGATTTCCCGCAGTGTACGACATTAGCAGCGCTCAACAGTTCTAACAAAGCTACTGTTGCGCTCAGTAGAAGCGGATATGTGCACGCTGTAGCATGTCTGTTGGTCAATAAGCTACTGATTAGCAGCTATCCCGTACGCTCTTCTCGCTTCTTGGTCCAAGCTGTTGAACCAACGATTACAAGTACTGTGGACACGTCGGGAAGCGTCGATACTTGGAACCTTATCGTGAAATGTACAAACTGCGAGTTCATGAGGTATGTTGTCGTACCGTTGGCCGGAGAAAACGAAGGCTCTCTGTTTGTACCAAGCTGCACTTTTGGCCCTCTGATAAAGGCAGCGAGTGGAGAAGTCTCCATGACATTCAATGCCAAGCTCCGAGTTGTGGCCTGTGGAACAGATTTACTCCTCAGCAATCTTGTACAATCGGAAGATTTCGTGGTACATCCCCGCGCGCCCACATTTAACTATGTCGTCCCAGCTACGACGATCACGGGGTTAATGGATCTCACAATTCTTTCGCCTCCATCTGCCAGTAACCAGCTTCTGGGAATTGCCTACTCCATCGTGAAATCTGATAAAGATGCACCGACCTGCAGTAACTCATTGTCCTCTGGCGAAATCAAGTTGACCGTGAAGGTTTATGATGTCGTTAGGGCAGTTGCGTGCTGCGTCGGGGTGGTATGCGCAGACAGCGTCATGGCAACTTGGGGTCCCGTAGATGTCCAAGCCATGAAGCCAACGTACAACACAGCCTGCAGTACAATCAAGCCACTAACTTTAGTAGTGGAGCTTGCTGCAGTGACCGACAGCGCCGCTGTACGCTATCAAATATTGACGGCTAATGACGCAAAACCCTCTTTGACTTGCTCATCTGGAAGTCTCTACGAGAATCCTGTGGAAGTAGGCGTCGGATCTGTAAAGCTGGTGGCCGTAAGCTGCTTAGATGGCCTCAAGATGAGCGATTACACTGAGATCGTCGTCGCGCTGGACAACTGCTGTTCCGGACGAACTGCGTATGTCCACGAATCCTGCGCACACGTTCTTCTCCTACAGGATGATTTCACCAAGTGTCCAGGTGATGGTGGTGTTGGGAACGTTCAGACGAACACTAGTTGGCATTCAATCACAAGTCAATGGGGCGGCAGCAACGTCAACGGAGGAGTGCACGCTGATAATGTACGATGTGTGGCAGATGCCGCTCTGGGGAAAAACGTGTTGGAGCTGACTGCTAACGGGGATCTTTTCACTGGAGTAACACCAGTAGGGAAAACCATGACGAGTGATGGCTCTGTACGGGACCGTACTATTAACGACCGATTCACGGAATGGGCTTTGGATGGAATAACCCCACTACCGTGCAATCCACTGGAACATTGTCCTGCGCGTCGAGTTGGTGCAGCTGTGATGTCTGTGCTAGAACGGAATTCAGGTGTGATGGTCATGCGAATCAAGCCGTGTGCAGCCTTCGGCACTCTGACTCAGGTTTGGTGGGGCAGCTACGAAGATGCCTACACATCTAGTAGTACGGATAATGAGATTCCTTTCCTGCCGCTTTGGAAGTCTGCCTTGTACCAAGCGAAGACTACTGCGGACATCCCCTTCACGTTAACATCCCCACAATCTACAGACGACACTGCATACACGGAGATCGTAATGCAGTGGGATGCGAGTGAGGCACGCACAAATCTCTACATGGATGGTCAGCTTGTGCTGAAGAAACCAGGCACGGGCAGTATCGGCAGCCAGTCCGACGCAATCAGTTCACTATCGATCGGTGTGTGGTTTCCAAACGCTGCTGCAGGCGAACCTTTATTCCAGATGTGCCATACCTATGTGGACCAAGTCCAGGTCTTTGACCTCCAGATCACGGGAGGAAGGTGGTGCGACTACGAAGGCGTTGATGCCGACATTGTACCTTGCACTGAAGACGCCGAGTGCAAGGACTGGGTGCGACATAACTGCTTTATGGACATCTATGAGGCCGTTTGCACGTATAACCGCGCTAGTGATGTCGACGATGCCAACAGCTCGGGTTCGTCAAACTCGCCTACACAATTCTGCCAATTCCGACTGCAACCGATGGCTCAAACTAGTGTCTCCAGCACTGCAATGGCCACGCGAGAGCTTGAACTGCAGTGGGAAGAAGAGGAAGAGCCTAAACAGGACGCTGCATGATTTTTTTAACGAATAGACTTGCAGATTTGACTTTCTAATTGATCTTTACTGTTGATCTGAATACGCAAATGCCGCGATGGTGCCTCCTAACGAAGCGACCTAGTCGTTGCATTGAGCTAAGCAAGATTGTGCTCTTCTCTCGCATTTACTGCAGGGTTTGGTGCTCTTGTGTCGACTCAGAATCTTGTTTCTTGCGGGTTCTCTTGAATAGCCGCAATGAGCTGGAACGAGAACAGAAGCTCTCGTTCTTCGTGTACGCTTCGTCCAGTCATTAACCCTGGTTGAGTCTTAGCACCTCGTCAGAGTACACCTGCGGTTGCCGAGCGCCTGGCATTTTTGCATGGATAAGTTGGCGCAGTCGACACGCCGAAGATTTGATGGACCACGAGCTGGCGGCACCGCATCTCCGAGTCATCAACGATACTTGTGTGATTGAAGCCAGCATATATGTAAGGCGTGATCAAAGTAATGTGGAGACGAAAGGCATTCAAGTTTCGATGGACATCTTACCGATAGTCCGAAATTTACTACCAACAAACGGCGCAGTACTGGCTAAAACAAGTCAAATTCCTGCTTTCTTTCGGATGCACGAAAACGGTGACTCGCCGAGAACAATTGCAGCAGGAACTATAAATTTAAAAGACCGGCGCTGGTGAGCTGCTCATGAGACTTATTTACCCTTTACGCTTTCCCACTTTGGGTAGTGGCTGCGATAATGAATGCGGGGACTACCAATACAATTGCCAACGACGTAATGCTAAAGATCCACTGAATTATGCTGGCACCCTTTTTAGAGTTTTGTTCCACGAAAGTCAGCTTGCTTTTGACTTCTTCCGCCGTGAGCTTCTGAGGATTCATGCTCACAAGCGACTTGGCTTTGCGAAGTTCAGGACTCATTTCCACGAAAATCTTCGCTTTTCTTATCTCAGCTTCATTCAGCGAACGCGTCCTCAGCTTGTTCAGACTCGGTGTCTTCTTTAAGAGCGTCTTCAATTTGTTGATCCCCGCTTCGTTTCCCGAAAAACTCTTCAGTTTTTTTCTGAGACTGGGCGTCTTTTTCAAAAGAGATTCAAGGTTGCCGAGACCTTGTCCAGCTCTCTCCTCGTTTTCAGTTTGGGTGTCTTTGAGGTTGCGAAATCAGCGGACGCTTGAAGTCGATTTCAGGGTTCTTGAGGGTATCCGAATTGACGAAACCGCTGCAGTATCCGATAAGGGTGATGCAACAAAAAGTAGCTTGTACGCATTATCGGCAGAATTCCGTGATGTGGTTAAGGGCTAGACCGTGGATTCCAAATAAAGGAGAGATAAGCAAGAGGCGATTCATCCAGCGCTTTCCATTCGAAAAACCGGATGCCCTACAGTGCCTATGTACTATAGTAAACTGCTAGGGAATCATCAAGAATGCCGTTATCGTAAAATACTGCTTGTTGAAGGAAGAATCTCATTATGAGATGAACTCGAGGCCATTACAGCTTTCCATACGGACTTTCCAGCATCAATAGGATCTGTTCATAACGGAATTCGAGATGTTTGCTGGGCTTCGGCACATCAAGATATCGCATGCCTCGTGCCAATATCAATCGACGCTACAGAGACAGCTCTAAATCGTTGCTCTTGAAAACTATCTCCATATTGACTGCCTATTCTGTGAAGCAGGAACCCGTGTTCGTTCATCGTACTAACCATACAAGTCCCGGTATCTATAAAAACACGTTTTTGAATGGATTGGCACTTTGGGTCAAAGTTTGACTGTGACTTCATTCTGGAAACCCTCCTCCGTAGATCCCATCTCTGCATAGCTCCTGATGCCCACCATATCAACCACGTGCAGTCAGTGCTCGAACTGTAATTACTAATAATAGTTTCCACCATCACACACTGCAGCTCCTTTCGTCTAGTCAATTGAACAACAGCGACAACACTCTCTCTATGTGTCTGGCCTTCTTCTTCTTGCTGGTGGCGGCAACCCTTGCCACGTGCTGCAATGGCCACAGTAACCCGGAGTAATACGCCCAGATAGCAAAAAACGCTTACGCGTGACACGAAGTCACCAACAATGGCACATCGCACCACTACCTAAGGGTACGAAGGAGGCAGTCGAGGAGACAACTATGAGAACTGAAAATGAAGAAAGAGGCCAGCCTTTAGCAAAGTGAAGACGCTTTTTCAGAAGTTTCCAGGTTTCGGATAACACTAGCAAAAGGGTACAATATTGTGGCTTCAACATTGTTCGTAACGATTAACCACCTTGTTGCTACAGTAATGACGGAACATGTTACTTGATGGTGGCATGCAAGCCATCCACAATCTGTTCCAGCGCCAGATTACCTCCTAGCGAAGCGATTTCGTCGCGAATTTCCTGCACCGTGCTGTTGAGCTTAGCGAGAGTGAGTTTTACCGCACCTGTCTCGCGCAGATACTGCACAGCATACTGCTTGAGTTTAATGCTCTTAGTGCGTTGCTTGAGAATACTAAGCAGCCTTGTGTCCTGCGGGTTCTCACGAATAGCCACGATGAGCGGGAACGAAAACTTTCCCTCCGTCAGGTCTTCGCAGAAACTTTTGTTCTCCATGTACGCTTCGTCCAGCAAATTAACGTAGTCATCTCGGATCTGGAAATACACGGCCAGAGCGTTCACCAGAGGCGTAAGGTCCAGCGTGTAGTCGCTGAACGCCTGCATGAGCCCTACCGCCAGGCGAAATAGTCCCCCCGTCTCTATTAACAGTGCAGAAAGAAGAAGAGATGATGGACAGTTAGTCATCAACGAGATCACGTTATCACTCAAGGTGGACACTGCGAAGGGTCCATTTGCACTCAACTGTTCTGCACCATCTCCAGATACTCGTCCACCGTGGGGCATTGCAGATGGTCCCTCCAGAAGATGTCCAGCCCTTGGCCCTGGTGTAGCCTCAGCATCTCGTCAGTGTACACCTGCATGGCCTTGGGGTTGCCCAGCGCCTGGCACTTTTGCAGCGACAGGAAGTACACGTAATTGGCGCAGTTGATGGTGGCCGGCACGCCGAAGATGTGGTGGGCCACGGGCTGGCCACGTCGCATCTCCGAGTCGTCCTCAATGTCGTCAATACTGCAATCAATAAAAAATAATGTTAAAAGAGACGGATAACTCAGCACAATAATGGGAGAACAACAACGCACAGGAGGCTGGCGTTGTGCAGCTGGTCGACGATGCTCTGGATGTTGTCCACGGCCTCAACGGGCGCGCGAAGCCACGTCTGGAAGGCGCCGATCATCTTGCCACGCACGCCCTTGCCCGGCAGCTCGCTAATGTACGCATACGGTTCCAGCAGCTTCGTTTTGTTCTCCTGCACGGTCGCCATCGTCGTAGAATTGAATGCTGCTGACGTACTTGAGCCCAGGATACAAAATCGCAAAGTGAAAACGCGAAGACGACAATGATTGGACAATATATGGAAATGTATCCATGATCGGAAATGTATCCATGATTCCATGATCTCACCCAGGACTCGCTGCTACAGTATCAAGCAACACTTAGACATAGGATTGCTGCTTCAAGACAGTGTGCATTGGAATCAAGCAGCATACAGAGTAACTAGGGCGCCTAACATCAAGTAACCAGCGTATCGACGTCGTCGTCGTAACAACCAGCAGCGCTGGACGTCGCTTGATTTCCACGTCTCCAAGCTCTTCATCCTCTGTTGCCCCACACCAGTTGCAACCAACTTCACCTTCGTCGTTTATAACCGGACAATCTCTATCTTGCGTGGCTTACAGGTCAGCAGCAGCATCTTCTCGACTGCCACCTTCTCCTCGCACTGCTTCACTGCGGCAGCATCTCCCGCCGCCTTTAGTATCGTCAGCATCTCATCAAACCTGCAGCAGAACCAGCAGCAGCAACAGTTACAACCCACAAGCAAATAAAAAGTAACAAGGACCAAGAATGCAGTAACAAACCGGCGCTGTGCCACCTCCTGCGCTTCCTTCTGCTGTGTCAACTGCCTCTCTAGCTCTTGCGCTGCCTTTTTCTTGGCCTCAACCTGTTTCTGCAGCTCCTCGGGCGACGCTTCGCAGCCACTGGCCGTCACAAACGCGCCGTCCTGTGCCGTGGGGCCGTCCAGGAGCTTCTTCGTCCACTGTGCGTTCTCCTGGTGCCGCTCGAACGCGCGGTGGCGCGTCACGCGCAGCTGTTGTCGCATCTCCCGCGAGATCTGCAGCGGGGCAGCGCTCACGGGCGGCACGGGCACCTGCGACGCGCGGCCGACGCGCAACTGCTGCATCTGCTGCATCTGCAAGACCTGCATTTATGGAGTGTAACTAAAAATGTAAACTGACGTGTTTTGGAGTGTAAACTAAAAATGTAAACTAAAGCAAACTGATAGAGGCGGGGAAGTTGCCCATTTCTACATAAGTAGAAATGGACTTACCGGTATGGGTCTCTAAGTTTAAAATTGAAAATAAACTTCCCATTTCTAGAAAATCATTTAGGGTTTACATTATTATCCTGATATTATAATAAAGTACATGTATTGTGAAAACCGGTCGGAATGTCTTATCCAATTCTAAACCAGCCGTTTTTAGTTGTATACTCTTATTAATTTCAATCGAAGTGCTATTCAAAAATTACTACCCTTGATTAAACTCCGAATTGAAAGGCGCTTAAGACAACCCCTATTCTCCCGAAGTTTATTTCAGAGTTTATCAAGAGTCTCAGTAAACCTCTCATAATCCCAGTTTATCGAAAATCACAAAAAGCACTCAACAGGCTTGGCTCACAAGCTCACTAGCAATAATTCATAAATGCGAAAATATTGTAAAACACCAGCGGGCTTTTTACTTTTGGTCCAAATCCTCCAAAACACCATCTCCAACCTTCAAGCTTGCTGCATTCAGACCACTTGGTCACACAAGTGTCCACAGCAACTCCCTCCAAAATCTAATTCAATGCGAGAAAGTGATCGACCAAGGCGACTGTTACCAGTGTCGTGCTCCCGCGACAGTCTAAAGTAGTTTACGAAGCTAAATCGTGCTCCTGCGACATTCGAACGTAGCTTACTCGTGCCCGAAGCTAAAGTGAGTTTCTCACGAGTTGAGTGGAATTTCCACGAGCTGAAGTGCGATATTTATTAGCT
>LGSN01000639.1:0-23112 GCA_001314375.1 Phytophthora podocarpi | reverse complement strand
TACACATTCCAATATTAATTTTATCCCTCTAAAATAGGGATAAGCGCGGTCGCCGGTGGGTTAATGCCGTTTTTACAAAGCAGTCAGGTCGCCCCCAGCTTTCACAAAGTGCCTGGATGGCTTCATTAATTCTGCTGTTACCAGTGTCACCTTCCCCACCTAGAAACAGCAGTAGCTGTTCATCTCGTAGTGTCGATTTCAATTGGGCATCATCAAATTTGGAAAGATCGGCTTGCCTCCATCACGAAAATAATGTTTTTCCAATAGCTGCAAAGCGTAATGCTGCCTTCCATTAAGGGTATAAACTATTGAAACTTCGGCAACACTGGCAAAACCTTTTTAAGCTGCAGTGAACGGACCCAATCACTTGAGGGTGTCCACGCCATGTTGCGGTCAAGGAGGCAGTCGCTTAGAAGGTCTACACCTTGGGTATCTCGCACAGTAGCCACCGGGAAATCACGGGGTTATCAGTGCTCACATCACCGACCCACTTTTTCATCAAGTTGACGGAGGGGAGATTGCCCTCGGACCGACCAGCAGGCAGATTGCTCGCTAAAGCCGCTGCAACATCGTTAAGTATCGTTAAGTAATCCATGTTTTTGGATAAAGCCAATAATGTGCGCTACTTTGCCGTCCAGTGAGGATGAAGTGAGGCAGGAAGCAGGATTTAATGATGAACGTTCTAAAATGACGTTACTATCGCCATCGTCTTCCCACAAGGGCATCAAATTTGCATCTTCATGTGATTCTTCTGTTATGTCACAATACGTGTCAACATCGCCATCGCGAGAAACAAAATCATCGCCATCGCCACTGGTACTATCGCCAGATTTGGTGTCACCCCGATGGCCATTTGCTGTCTCTGTTGCCGCTTTATACTGATCTCCGGCTTTCTTCAAACCCCTATAATAGTCCTGCATATTCTCCATAATCGTTTCAACTAATTTACTGCGGGTCGCTTTCCAAGATTCGAACGCGTTTAGCCATGCGTTTTTCATCGTCAACAGCCGAGATTCTAGTGTGCGAAATGGTTTAAAAAGAACACAGTGCGAGAATTGTAACGGGGCCAGAGGGACCGTTACGTAAGCTTTCGCTGTTGAATGAGGAAGCGCTGTCTCGGGTTTTACAACCGAGACACATGGGTTTAGAAGCAAAATTAACTCTGTTTGATATTAAGTTCGGTCGCGAAACCGAACTTAGGGTCAGGTTAGCTGCCAGCCACCAGTCTGGGTGCTGCACGGTAACTGGTCAAATACCTAGCCTAAATGGACTTTCTGTCCAATCATGAAATGACACGTCACATCCCTCTTCAAGGAGATGTGACTCTNGTTGGATGCGTAGGAAGATCCGTAACTGATCCGTTTACACTAGATATTTGTATAGGCTACAGGAAAGCATACGAAGCATAGGAAAGACATTAATGCCCTTCGGGCCAACAATCAGAGCAGAATTTTCCCCCAGCTACGAAGAGTGAAGTCCGGCTTCGGCAAGTGTCCGCAGCGTCTGGTCAAGCCTAGTTAGGTGGATTGTGCCTGCCGGTGGACGCTACGGTTAAGATTGCCTAAGCGTTCATCCATCTGGTAAGGCCAAGAGACTAGTGTGTGTGCCAGGTGTATAGCGAGGGATCGATGCGTGTTTGGGAGAGCTAAGGAGAACCTCCACCATATCCACCCGCCGAAGTCAAGCTCCGGCACCCTCACTACGGCTGAAAAGTCCTGTACCCTTCCTTCTGGGGGGCAGTGAGGTTTAGAGAGAGAGAGAGGATACGCTAGCCTTTGCTCGTGGCTAGTGGTGCTGAGGGGTAGGTTGTCCTACCGAGAAGTCACGACATACAGGGTCTACATCAACCCGGTGCTAGGGCAGATTCTGGGTCTTCAGATCCTATACGCCCGAATATCGCCGAGCATTTACGGGCTGGGCGTGTGATGTGGGTGGGAGTGCATTAGAAAACTGGCGTGTTCCTACACGACACACGCTTGGAGGCTAACTTTGAACTGGGATCACTGTCGACGGAAGGCATGCGAAAACCGTTTATCTCAGGGACGGCATCTTCGTACCTTTTGCCTAGGCAATGAGTCTCATGGAGCGGATGGTTTTCAAGAAAACTCAGCCTGAAACTCGTCGCCTTTCATTGTTTTTCTTCTGAAGTACCACATCGCGAACTCGTAAAGATTCACTCTCTGTAAGCTCAACGGACGGTAAACATAATCGTCGAGGTATGAGACAGCGTGATACTTTGAAGAATCGAGGTCATCGTTCTCTATGACCAAAGTGCAGACGTATTCTTCTGTGGTCGTAAGCTGTCGTATCACGTCACCGAGAGGCAGCTAATTGCATGCAGGACTTGAGTAGCAGCAGGAGCCACGATACAGGTACAATGCCGCCAGTGGACCAGCAATCTCGTGGCGGTTGGTCATATTGTACATGAGAACGGCGACACGCTTGCGAGCCAATAGTGGGGGGGGGCTTGTGCGCCTAACGTTGTCGACTTCACTTCTTCACGCTCTTGACGTCACTTTAGCGCAGCTACGACAACCGCTACTTGCGAATCGAGTCAGTTTTGATGTTTCGTCACGTGTTTGTAGCAGTAGAAAATTCGATCAGTAACATTACTACTACCAAGCAGGACTTGGATGTCATGATTGCACCTGAACGTTGCCATAATGTCGTAATTAAAGCTATTCATATACTCATGACCTAGCTTTCGACCCATTTCCACTCCCGACAATTCATACGAATTCTTCTCTACTATATCACGAGGCAAAACGGTAGCGGCAATATGTCTCGTGCGGCGTTGATCTGGATTGCTTAAACAACTATTTGTGTGATTCCACAAGTGCTGATTTAGCTGAAAGAAACCACGTAGTCTATGGATGATCGATCCATGCTTCCATCCGATAACGACGGAGGAGACACTTCAAATAAGCGTGTGAGCTCATCCGTCCTAAACGGATCCTCATCGCTCTTACACAGCTCCATTTAAGCACCGTTTGCCGATAAAATAGTTCGGATTGAAACCTGCCGTTCTCATTGTTACCTTTCGAACTGTCACTACTTGTCTCTCGATCATTGATAGCGTCCACAGCGTTTTTCATCGTGCCACAGCGTCCCTCTCCCTTGGGTTTCGACCATCCCAAAATATGCCTTCACATTGCCAAACAATCGTCGAAACGGTAACTTCTTTTTTGTTGCTGGATCAATAAACTTAATAAACGCGTCGACCTGCCGCATGAACAGACGTGTTGATGCACAATCATTTCGTAGACTAGCTTTTTCTGTCTTTCCGGGTAGACGTGACGTCAAAGAGCGTAGCAACGGACGATATGCCGGCATAATGAGCCAGAGCGAGAGAGTTATCAGTGTTGGGAGTTAAAGTGACAAAGAGCACCGGTTGACCAAACCGTGTTTGGTAGGCAAAGGCCTTGTGTCTGCACTGTGATCGGTCCGCATTACTTCCCCAGCATGACCTACTTCAAATTTCCACTGTCTTCAAGAACCGTTGAGCAGCTGTAGGCGCCATGGTAGACATCCTTGGTGCCTTCGCTCGTTTTCAAGTATCGCACGCCCTAGCTGCTCCGCTGTCAAGCTTTCGCATCCATCTAAAATATTAGGAAAGCGCTGGCAACGGAAGTGATTATTAACGTACATTTTTCGCAACGAGATGCGATCAAATGCCACCAACGAGAACAACTCGTCTTCTACAAATTAGCGCTAGCTCAACATAGTGTAATATTTCACACAGATACAGTAACCTGTCGGACTTCGCCTGGGTGGCCATGTCCAAACGGAAAAAAGATGCGGGCACATGCGAGCAAACAGATCACCAGAAACGTCATTCGAGAATTTGTTTGACCGACGAATTTCAAACCGGCGTTATGTAAGACCTCCAGCCTGTGGTGGCACCGGATACTCTTGTGCCATAACAGGGATAGATGAATCCGATAGCCCCATCCGACGTTCTATTACGTTAGACTCGTCATTTTCGCTCACCAGACGGAATGCGTCATTCTCACCGCGATCGTTTTCTTGCTCTTTGTTCATCTCTTCGTCCAATTCACCAGTACTATCTTCAACACGCACTACGTAATTGTGCTCAGCAGCGCCGTCCAGGTATTCAGAATTCAGGACAGATTCGTTTGGTGTCACATTGGTATACAAGTGGTTGTTGTCCTTATAAAACTTAAATACTTCTCGGACTTTTTGGTTACGTATCCTGTGCATCTTTTGTACTTTTTCCGATTGTGCTGGCGTGAATTCACCCACCATAACAACTCGGTATGAAGTCATATCTTCTATTGATGGCGGCAATAACAAAATTGGAGGTCCAGGAGTACAGTCAAACGCGATGCAGTGAGAACGAATGCATCGACGCATCCCACCGCGCATCACGCGCGTGATGGCAACAACACTGCCAAACTGTGTCATAAACCTTTCTGGTAACGTGAGCCCTCTCAAATCCTTTTCGAGCCGCCCAATGTAAAATCCATTCGCAATCGAAAACTTCGTAAGTGTCCACTGCTCAATTGCCCGATCACAAATGGAAATCCATGCCCGTGGCGAATTAGTATCATCCATGTAGCATTGTATTCCTCGTGGTAAAACCATAATGCCTTCCAAAGCTGGCAAGTGAGGTGGAGCACGGTACTGAGAAACTTGATCATCCGGAAGGTTGGCTTTCTTTGACAGTTTGACACTTCGCTTCATCTTATCCATATAGCGCCAATCCTTATCCTGTCTTTCCAGCGAAATCCAAATCGGTCACACACGGCACATACACATTCATCTAGGCCTTCAACTCCCAATGCCCTTCGAAGTCGACTCATACAATTGTCGAAGATGTCATCCCGACTTGTACGTGACTCACTGCTCAATTGTTGACGCTGGTATTCTACGTTAATTAGAATGATTCTCTCGTCGTGCTACCGTACTCCAATAGAAACCCCACTCGACACAGCCGGGTTTAGGTCAGACAGTCTTTGTTTCTCTGCGCCGGGCTTGAAATCGGCGCTGTCATTGCTTATTTAGCTCCCGGTTTCGTTCCACAATCAAATGGCTCAGCAGATCGGCTTCATCTGTACTCGGTTGTATCCCGCCAGGACCACCAGCAGCAGCCGGTGGTGTTGGTGTTTCAATTGCATTTCTGTGCAAACGACGGTAGCACCCTTGCCACGAAGATACAAACGTGCGATATGTCGGCCTTCCTGTGCAGGCATCGCTGGCGCTAGTCCTTGTGTCATCGTCGCTGCGGCGGCGCTTGCCTGCCCGATCCTGCTCAAGTTGGTGGTATACGTCCAACAGCAGAGGTCCGCCAATATAGTATGAAATTGTATTGTGGAGCTGACTTCTCCATAATAAAAACGGCAATTCGGTGCCAAGCAATAATAAATATTGCCACAATTTATATTGTATTGGTGATGGTGATTATTTTCGATTTCTTGTACTGGTACTACCTCCGGCGGGTCCTCCGTTACTGGTTCCGGCAGGCATTCCTGTTGGAATTATAGCTCTGGGGTCAACTGGCCATCCGCACTCAACTCCACCATTTCGAGCCTGGTAATGAGGCAAGTCGGCTGCGGGCTGCCACTGGCTTCGAGCTTGGGCACGGCTGCACTCCTATCCAGAAAGCCACGAAGCCCTTGAGGAGCAGAGTACGTGAATGCATTCTGAGCAGCGCAATCTATTTTGAGCCAGGGTATTTTTGATTTATTTTGAGCTACGGCGCAAATAATATTGAACGGGTAAATCGTTTTAAGTAGTTTCGAAATTTATCCAAACCATCACTACTTGCCAGGTTGGGCGCGGACCCAGCCGACAAATACATGTAGTAGACATCGCCTGATTCACTCTTTTTTGCATAGATGAATTGTAAAGTGTACAGGTTCAGACTCTTAAAGTCGGACACGTTATTTTCAGAGGATGTGCGATCAGTCAGTGTGCTTGGTGAAGAAGAAGGCGGAGGTCTGTTTGTTGACGATCATGTTAGTTCATAAGTTGTAAGCTCTCTACAGTTGGAGTTAGTGCGGAGAGCCCTCTGAAGTCTCTGAAGTGGTCTGGAGAAACACTCCTGGTCAGTGATTTCTAGTTGGTAGGATAGTAGTGTGCAGAACTTTATTGCTAATGCAATCAGAGCTGGGATGTGACGTAATCGTGTGGGGAATTGTTATTGGGGTCCAGATTCCACCCAGAGCACTTTTGCCATATTTATTTTCAATATTGTCCCAATTTAAAATTGTATTTGAATCAGGCAGGCCCAATAATAAATATTTTTATTGAAAACTCAATTAATTACTGTATTAATAAGTCCGACCTCTGACAGTGACGTACTACGTACCCTTGAACGAGCGTTTCCCGTTAGTGATTTTAGTGAGAAGATTTTCAAAACGAGAAGTTGTAATTGATAATTCGGGCCCATGCAAACGCAGATCGCACTGGCCCCACCACACAAAGCCCTTTCTAGGTAGAATACTTTGCGAACAATGCCATGTTTTATTATTCATGAATGTTGCGTGAACGGGACAAGCGTGTTCTCATGTGCCCAAAAAGGAAGAAGCACTAATCGGAACGACGACTGACATTTCGCTTTATCATTGAGAAGCCTCGGTTTGGTCTCAGAATTCGCTGTTTCAAAAGAATACCGTCAGTAATAATTCCAAGTTTCGGATCAATCAACTAAGTTTGTACCTTGCATATTTTCCAATAGCAAATTCTGCGGAAGTCGTCAAAGTCACTCCCTTCGCAGCCATATCTCGTAGGAATTGCTGTCCCAGCACAGAATTTGTGAGCATGCACCACACGAGGTCAGCTCAAATGGAGGAAAAACTGCATTCATGTTGTACCTTAGCAGGCTCTTCAAAGCCGGGGACTGGGGAAGAGCAGTCCGTCAGAATCACCAGGTCACTTAGTCTCCTCTTGGGCCATGCGACTACGAGATCGCGGACCGTGTAGTTCACGCAGTGCGAGAGTGCTTCACCCACGATGACGATTTTGCTGGCACGTTGAAGTGATTTGATCAGCGCGGTGTTCAAGCTGCAAACACAGTCAAAATGTTGTCAGCTTTCAATACATTTATCCAAAATCACGATGAAACACAAAACCTCACCTGGTAGAGGGGTCGTATGGTAGCTCGTACTCAGCTTTCAGTGCTGAGTAGTGTTCCGTGAAGGGGTTGCTGCCCTTCATCACGTACTGAATCGGCTGTAAAGACTTCTTCGTCCACTCCAAAGCTGCTGTCAGTACATTCGGGACGATGTTGTGTCCCGGAGATCCAATGAGGCAGTGCTCCGGCCAAATTGTGAGCGAGAATTTCCCACTCGACTCGAGTGACCGAGTGTACGCCAGAACGTAGTCGTTCAAGCTGGAGTCACGTGGTTTCCAGACCCCATTCTTGATATCCTGAGACGAAATCGACGTAAACGGTTGGGGCGATTCACCAGCGTCGTTTTTCCAGAAAATGCCGTGGGCGATGTGATATCGCTGGTGCGAATCCAGAGTCAAGACGACTTGGGACAACTCGGACGTGTGGTTCGAGATGAAAGCTGCGATCCGAGCAGCGTCTTCGTTGGCGGTTGGGATTGCAAGGGAACCTCCGGGGTGGAAGCTCACTTGTTGATCAATGACGAGGATGCCCAACCCGCCCGAAGGAATGGCTCCAGCTTGTTTCGCGTCTTCACTCACGTCGTGCTTGACGAGGTCGTTGAAGATGGCTTCGATAGCCGACGGAATGACAGCCGGTGGAATGACGGCCTGCGAGGGGATCAGAAACAAAGCTAAACACGAGACGAGTTTGAAGATCTGGTTAACCATTGTTTTTGGCGTGCTTTGGTGCGTATCAGGCTAGTTTGAGAATGACAAGGATCTCGGAGTTTGATCGGCAGAGGATCTTGTTCACGACGCCTCTTCAAAGCGAATTGCAGCCGCAGAATCCTTTATATTAGGCGAAGTGAAGCAGTGTGTGAGGAATAGATTTGGATTGATCTTCGCGTTTGCGGTTCTTTGGCTGGATGTACTAGCTCACGTCGACTACTGGTTTCGACTGGGTTTCTATCTACTGAGGATGAGCTGCCGAGTTGTTGATGTTCTTGAGTTGAACGAGGTTGTGATCAGATTAAGCGTACATCTGAAGAGTGAGACCGAACGCGACAAACGACACGATAATGCCGCTGGATAGTTGCATCACTGTCACGCTGTCAGAGGAGTCCTCTCCGTCGGTCATGGTGACATCATCACCGATCGTGTTTTCCAGGTCACCACCACTCGCGCTGAAAGACGAGCTAACGTTAGCCACTTGGTCGAATGTAACCGATGCGTCGGTGTCGGCGTCCATCGAGCTCAATTCCGGAAACGGGGTGAAGTCACTTCCAATAGCGTCTTCTTCGGCACTAGCAGGACCGACGGAGACTTCTTCGCTGCGGTCGGCCGTGTTCGACCAATTTGAGTAGAAATGCGATTCATTGCTCGCGGCCGCACGAGCCACGAGAGCATCGATGAAAGCCGCGAAATTCGAGAATTTATTGGTCGGATCGTCCTTCAAAATTGCTGCGGACACTTCGGCGAGAAAATCGGTCGCTGCTGGGTCAGATTCGTTTTCTTCATGCTGGAGGTGGCGCTGAGTTGAGCTTGGATGCGGCATACGCGGCTGGAAGACGAGTCCATCAGCCTCCATCAACAGCAGGATCAGAAGAGAGACGAAGCGGAAAACGACGTTCATGCTTGGGCGATTAGTCGTGGAGACGAAGGGCTTTCTGGGCATGAAATGGGCTCTTGAGGGCTGCGCGGCTTGTTTGCGAATGAGCAGAGAGTGCGAAAGGCGCCAGTGAATTCTTCGAGTGAATGCTTCGAGGCGAGGGCTCAGCTAGAAAGGACTTCAGTCTTCTCCACATGGTCATAGCTCAGTAATTTGAAGATCAAGGTGCTCTTTCTTGGACAACTAAGTGACAATGAGCAACATGCTTTTATTCGTGTTCAAGCAGAGAGGCAGCCGCCAAATAGAATTAATCGCTTACGGGAGCTGCACGACGATCTTGCCGATGTTCTTGTGCGCGTACATGTGGTCGATAGCGTCCGGGACCTGCTCCAGTCCATGGAACTCGGTGGGGTCCACGCCAGCAAGCAGTTTGCCCTCCTTGATGAGCTTGAAGAGGTTCGCCATGTGCGTTGGGATAACATCACCGTACGTGCGCAACAGGAACCCACGCACGGTGATGGCCTTCATCAAGAGCACCTCGTTCATCGCACTAGCGGTGAAAGACGAGCGCGGGGTGTCGCCGCGGTACTCCGAGATGTGGCCGAACACGATGATGCGCCCACGGACGGCCATGTTGTCGAAGACTGTCGTGAACATCTGCCCACCGATCGTCTCGAATGCGATGTCAATGCCCTTCGGGTACTCCTTCTTCAGCACTTGGTCGATGCTCTCCTTGTTGTAGTTGATTACGCGGTCGCAGCCGAGTTTCTTCAGGTGCTGGGCCTTCTCGTCGCTGCTGCACGTGCCGATGACGTGGTTGTCCGCCATCTTGGCCAGCTGCACCACGAACTGCCCCGCACCGCCTGCCGCCGCCGTCACGAACACTGTCTCGTTGGTCGACAGCTCGCCGCACTCCTTGATGGCAATAGACGCCGAAATGCCGCACACGGTCAAAGGAAGCGCAGCGGGCGACAGTTCCGGTAGCTTGTGCACCGAACCGATGGGCACCTCCACGAACTCGGCGTAGGCGCCGAACTTGTCGTACACGACGTAGTCGCCCACGTTGACGTCCGTGATGCCCTGGCCAACTTCAACCACGGTGCCGGCTGCGTCCAGACCAGTGCCGAAGGGCGGCGGGTTTTCGTTGAAGACGCCATTGGTCACGTTGATGTCCGTGGCGTTCGCGCCCAGGTATTTGTTCTTGACCACGACGTGGCCGGCGCTGGCTTTGGGCAGCTCCGGGTGCGTCACGATCTCCGTCGTCTCGCGGAAGTTGGTGGACAACTTGGTGCACACAAGTTCGCGGTAGCTGGGCATTGTTAGGGACTTGTCAAGTTGAAGGCAAATGGAGGAATGACTTGGGTGACTTTGGGGCGTATACATTTTGATGACGCGGACTAAATCGTGTTGAGTAATACCAGCTCGCGTATCTTTGAGCCCATCAGTGCGATTAACCAATCGTTGAATTTTGACTGATGATGCAACGATCGGATTGGTTAATAAGAAACTGGTACACTTGGTACACGTGCGTGGATGTCGAAGATGACGTTGCGGTTTTCAGTCGAACAATCGGCTTTGGACGGCATTGTTGGTCCCTGCTCGCTTGCTCAATGTGTTGGTGCAGTGTGGCATCTTCATTGATGTGCTAATAAGGAGTTTTGGGGTGCATTGACTCGACGCGATTCGTCGGGTTGATATATTACATGTGCACCATGGAAGCCGTCTGTGTTGCTTGGTCTCTTCATCCCAGGTTTCCTACAGGTTGTTTTGCGTCTTGAAAGAGTTCATTAGGGGACTGTCAATTGCCATATTTGATCGATGCTAATGGTGCTGGGGGTACATGTACTTGGAACTAACTTGTTGCAATCAACGATAAACGGCAGCATGATGATTCCAGACGGAATGCGACAGTCGATTACTATTGTATTGTTGCGCTGGAATCATATTTGGTTGGTTGTCCACACAAAACACGCAACCGCTGAGTTGAACCGCATACGTTCTTACTTTACATGCATAATTACTAATTCAGTACAAGTAGGTAAATGCTAGACAATGGGCATTGCCACCATTCGTGCCCCCTTTACATGATCTTGGGTTGGGCCTTGTTTCCTCGTCACGAACAGTACGAATCACTTTAGACTCCCAAGTTGAAGACCCAACGGAATCACCTAAAACGGGCAGAATGACCAAACGGATGAACACTATCCACATCAACAATTTAGACGAACCAGCAACGGATTTGTATTTCGCCTACACAATCAACATCGTTGTATTAGTCTCGCACACACGCCTTTCCAGATACATGTACTCTCATCTACTACCACACCTCCTTTCAGTGATTCCCCTCATGCGATGCAAACGTCAGCTCTTGCAGTCAAAACCAGCAAAATATTCAACATCCAAGGCAGCAACATGCCGAATAAATAACCCAACACGACCGTCTACTTCAGCGCTGGCTGATGCTGAGCCAACTCGAGCGCTGTCTGCTGATACTGCTGGAAGTGGCTGTTGCAGTAGTTGCATGTCCGCTCGTACGCCTGCTTCCGACAGTCCGGAACGATGCAGCGCTTGCCTAGAAAATATCACCAACTTTAATTAGCAAAAAACAACTCCAAGTAACGGATACCGCTCAGTCCGAAAGCTTACCTCCACCGTGGGCCCAGCACAAACCATTAGAGATGGCGATCTTCTCGCATGACCCCGATTTACATTTAGTACCACCACCGTGGGACCAGCAGTAGCCACGTGACTTGGCTCGGTTGGAGCATCCAGGGGCCTTGCACTCCACAGATCCACCTGAAAAGGAGGCGAAACGCGTTAGCCAAAGTCTCGTCCAACGTAACAAACCAGGATTAAGACGTATTCTTACCGTGTCGCCAGCAGCGACTGAAATGTTTGGCACGGCTAGTGCAGCCTTCCGCCGTGCAGCGTTTCCCGCCCTGTTTAGTTAAGAGACAGCAAGTCAGACACAAAGCGCTCGACAAACGCGGAGAATAATAAGTTACGCACCCCGTGTCGGACACAAAGACCGTGGTCGACAACGTAGTGAGTGCAGCCAGCGAATCTGCATGTCCGGTTTGCTGGTCGAGACATCGGTAGGGGACTCGGCGTGCCGTCTCCAATGGGTCGAGTCCTCGCTCCGACCAGTCCTGGCGGCGTCATGTCACCACCCGCGCCAGTGTAGACGCTTGAAGTCGGTGGTAGACTTGGCAGCACGAACCTGCTGCGCTTGCTGAAGTCTGTCGCGTTAGGTCGAGCTGTATGAAGGAGCACGTGGCAAGGTGTTAGACAAGAAGAAGGCATGGTGACTATTGCTGCTACCCGTACCCATGGATGCAGCAGAGTACGTCGAGAGTTCAGGCGGATCCCTGACCGAAGCAAATAAAACGTAGGTGGTTTTGGCAGGAGAGGGCAGATTCATCGTCGTAACAACCTCCTGATTCTCGTACTGGTGTCGCTGCTGCTGTGGGCTCGTCGACCGAAGTACGTCCGTGATGGCTGGCAGCATCGGTGCTCGAGGAGGGAGCAACGGTGGCAGCTCCACGAGTCCCGGCCGAGTGTTTACGAATTCGGGCTCCGGCTTCACGTAGACGGCATCTCTTCGTTGTTGCTGCTGCGGAGACCGTAAGAGATCGGTGAGCACGAGCGTGTTCTCGGGTGGAGACCACGGTTGCATGTTGTGTTGGTCCCTTTGAGCGGTACCTGGTGTGCTGTGCTGCCTCCGCGTGGTTTTCGAAAGTGCAAGTTGACGTGACTCGAGCGGCATGAGGTGAAGTGGCGAAGACGGTATAAAGGAGCGACTCCGCTTCGTCCCGTCGTCCCTCGACGAATGCTTGAGGTCGTCTCGCCACCTGGCAGTGCAGAGCCGGGCTTTCGAAGTGGTTTACTTCCGCTGTTGACGGACGGCAGTGTACGTCGACAGCCGTGCTCAGGAAAGAAAGGATCACTGCCGAGAGACTCGACGCATCAGCACAATCGCTGCGTCTGTGCTCGGTGAGCAACGATCAAGACCCAAAGTCTGACTCACTACAACGTTGCACACGATATCATGTGTGGAGGTGTCAACCATCCATCCGGTCGAATGGCTCCTCTCAAACAGCTTGTCCAGCGTGGCGTTGATAGTCTTGTCATAAGCTTAGTGGCAGTATGGCCTGCAAGAAGCCTTCGAGTTGGCAGATGGACGGCACCACGATGCAGTGACCCACGTGCGAAGTCTTTGCACATCGAAGTGCCGCAAAGTCTTCGATTCGAAGTGCTCTCGATGTGTCGAGCAGCGCCGCAACGATCGATCACTCGAGCGTGGTAAGGACGAAGACAGGCTTCACACGGCCACTGCCGACTCAACAATCGAGGCGGAGGTGACGTGCTCTCTGCGTCGGTCTACCACTATTACCAGAAGACCTCGTGGCCGACGTCAACGCAAACTCGGCCAAGTTGGGCACTGCTAATGTGAGACTGATCAGCTGGCATCGAAGCAGTGCCACAGCAGCGGGTGTTGCTGGGGCGACGTCAGGGAGCTCGACCGTTCTTCTATTTGGTGACGTGGCGACACGTGAAGCCCCTCGACCACAGAAAGCTACAAGTGCCATGCGGTAACTTATCAGCGATCAAGACTCAAATCCTGCATGAACTGTCATCTCCGCATGGACGACCAGCTGGGGGGTGATCAAAGTGACGCGCTTGTCAGCCGAAATTAATGCACCTTTTGGGATCGCGACCTTCCTGGCTCGTCGTACGCCTCTTCATTATATCGGATCCTTTAAGGGTTTCGCTTGCAGCAGTTAGTGGAGACTTTCGTCGATCGACTATGGAGGGTTACCTCTGGAAAAGGGGGCGTAAGGTGCCCAGCATGTAGGTGCTTGGTTCATGCATTCTACCTTCAAAAACGACAATGTCCAATGTACTGATGGATTCTGTGACTGCACACACTACAACTACAGGAAGCGGCACTACGCGGTGCTTAAAGGCACCATGTTAGCCTTCTACACGAGTCAAGACGAGGCTCAGCGTTCCGGTGAAGTACCGAAGCGCGTGCTCGAAGTTGTGGATTTCCGGATCACGCCGGCCACCGCGTCCTCAGACACTACACACCCTCCGCACATCGTAGTGAAGTATCTGGACGTGGACGGAGGCGGCACGCTGCAGTGTCGAGCGGATTCTCGGGAGACGCAGCAGCTTTGGCTGGAGGCCTTGCAACACGCGTTGAAGGAACCGGATCGGCTGGCTCAGGAAGAGATCGCAGAGGTGCAGGAAGAGTTGATGAAGGACGCGCAACGCCATAGTCGCGCGGTGCAGCAAGCCTCGGAGGCGGTGGAAGCTGCCGGCAGACAACACCGAGAACAGGCGAACGCCGAGGCCGCGTTGCAGCAGAATCGGGAGATTGCAGTCGAGCTCCACACGCAGCTGGAGACTGCGCGGGCGTTGCAAGGCGAAGCGTTGCAGAAGCTTCAGGCGTGGCAGCAGGAGCTGGAAGAGGCGAGGCATCGCGTTCATGCGTCATCGCTCGGATCGGAAGACGCGTCTTCGTTCGACCAAGCTATGGAGGTCGTGGAGCGGTTGGCGGCCAAAGTTGAAGTGGCCGCAAGTGCCGAAGCTACGCACGGACGGAATGTCGAGCTGCTTCAACTGCAGACGGAAATGAACTCAAAAGAACAGCAGGAGTTGGCGCAACGAGTGCAAATGTGCGCTGGAGAGAGCAAAGTTCTCCGACAGGTTGCGGCCAAGAGTCTCGAAGATGCTCAACGTGCCAAGCAGAGAGCGAAGCGATTGGCGTCGTGGGGAGATGAAGCGGGGACTGAGGAAGGAGCGATCGCGAGACCGTCGCAACTGGATCCGCTAGCTGAAGGATATCTGCTTTGTCAGCATCCGATGCGCACTTCGATGCATCGCCGCTACTACGTCCTGATAGGGAACACGCTCTGCTGGTACGCGGACCAGGACGCTTTCGTCAACAAGATGGACACGCCGAGTGGCGTCCTTCACGTTGCTGAGGTGGCTGAATGGGACGGGAAAGTTAGGCCCACGTCACCAATTCGGAGACTCGTGGTGCCGTTCAGTAGCAGCGCCAAGACGAACGCGAACGAGTTGTATCCGAACACGTTCGCGGTGCTTACGGTCGAGGGGAAGACGCTGCGTTGCAGTGCACCACTCAAGAAGAGCCAAGAAGACTGGGTAGCAGCGCTGCATGTGGGGCTCACGATGCCCCCGTTGTCTCCTCATCGAGCACGAGCAGCAAAATCACGTCGAGACTCGTTCGATTTGCTCGCTTCGACTCCGTTGTCCCCCAAACAACAGAGTAGTGACGAAGCGAAGAAGGAGGACGCAAAGGTGTCTGCTGAGGCCGCAACCAGTCAAAAACCGGAACAAACTACGACTGAAGCAGAGGAATTGACCTCTGAAGTGGTTGTGGAAGGCTACTTGGTTGGGAAGAGTTCGCTGGAGGAGACTATGACGAAGAAGTACTGTGTGCTGAGAGCCCTCACGCTGTACGTCTTCACTACTCACCACGAGGCTGCAACTACAGCTCGACCAGAGTCGTCTCAGCAACGCACTGCAATACGCAGCACCACGTATCACGTATGTGGCGTGTCGAATTGGGACGGCCACGCTACGTTGATGCACTACGACCACGGGTTTCTACTACAGACGACCGAGCATCAAAGCATTTACTGCAGTGCTCCCAGTCTACAAGACAAGAACCGCTGGGTTAATGGCGTGCAGCAGGCGTTGTTGCAGTACCAGCACGATGCAAAGCGTGGTTCAAAGAAGTTCGAGCGGCCGACAACATCAAAAGAAGATGATGAAGAGAACGCTGGCCAACATCAGCGTCGGCATTCGTACGCTTCGACTCGACGTGAATTCCTAGCCATTTTACAGCGATATTATGCTGAGTATCACCCGGGCAAGTTGGGCGACGTGCCGATGCTGCTTTCACGATATCAAGGCCGTGAACAAGCTCTAGTCGAACACCTTGATCGTCTTTATGGCACGTCAATGGGCAAAGATGGCAGCGTTCAGCTGATACTTACAGCGCTCGTGAACCCCGCGCCTTCACCGTTGCATCATCCAGCCCCGTCGACTCAAAGTGCTCCGTCGTCCTCTGCTTCTCGAGCTTCCGACGAGCTAACGGACTGGCTAACGTGGAATAAAGACCGCAACGCCAGCTTCTGTGTCCTGTCGGGGAATCGACTCGAGCGCTTCGAGTCAGAAGAGCAGAGCAAAACGGGGTCACCTTTGGCTGTGTTCTTGGTGGCAGGAGTTCACGACTATCCGACGCCGTCACCAACGATGAACCAGTCGACAGCGGGGGATCAGCAGCTCCAGTTCTTTTTGTCGGGTACATTTGAAAGTCTCGGGTCTTCCTCGGAGCTGCTGGTACTCCAAGCAGCGACATCGGAGGCTAAGCAGAAGTGGATGGCGAAACTTCGAGGTGGTCTGTCTAGTGCTGTACCAGCAGAGCCAAGCGTACACAAGACAGAGGTTTCACCAACCACTACCAAAGCAGAGATATCTCTGATAATCTCCACACAAGCGACCACTTTTCAAGAAAAATTGGTGGAGTTTTACCAGCGTCATAACCCGAAACGTGTTGGCGATGTGGAAACTCTACTCACAAGCTTTGCAGGACGGGAACGGCAGCTTCTGACCGCTTTGGATGCGACGTACGGGACCAATGTGAGCTCTGACGACACGTTTGCAGCTTTTCTCCCTCACCCATCGCCTCCTAATACCCGTCCAAGCGGCCAAACTGGTCCAATTCATCGCGAGGGATATCTGGCTGTGAAACATCCGCGGTTGGGAGCTTCGTTCCGCAAGTGCTTTTGTGTTCTGGATGGCACGAATTGGCAGTGTTTTGACAGCAGCGTAGTGGCTCACAGCGGCCACGCAGCCTTGCTCAGTGACGTGGTACTTAGTCTTCATCCTGTGACTGCCAAGCTAGCGGAGACACTGGCATTCCGTCTCGAGACTCAAACGAACGGCGTCATCTTGCTCCGTTCCGACGCGGCGGAGATTCTGCACGATTGGATCCACGCTTTGCGTTCTGCAGTGTCGAGTCAACTGAAGGTGGTCGATGCAGATTTATCCGATGTCAAGGATAAAGTTAACCAGAAGAGCTCTTTCCAGCAACTTCGAGCTCGCGTTGTCGAGTTTTACGAGAAGCACAACCCGTCCAAGGTCTCCGATGTCGATTCACTGCTCCACTCGTTTGCAGGACGCGAGGGCACTCTCCTTGAGCAGATCGACACCGTCTACAAGAGTCACTTATCCACAGATCCGGTATGTACGTCATTATGCGCTGATCTCGCTGCAAAATACGCCGAGGAACACGGAAGTGCGTCCCCATGTAAACCATCAACTGAAGCTCCAGTAAATAAGGCCAATCTAATGGAGGGGTACCTCATGAAGCGTGGCCACAAACTTCCGTCCATGCGTAAGCGCTACTGCATGCTCGTTGGCGATGAACTCTCGTACTTTGTCACCCACGACGATAGTAAAAACCCTGGCGGTGGAGCCACGACAACTCCACTCGGCAATTTTCACGTGCAGATCGTGGGTGATTGGCATGGGAAAACAGCTACACACACGTACGAACATGGAATGGAGTTGGAGACCAGCGACGGGAAAACGTTCTTCTGTGCTGCGTCATCAGCGAAGGAAAAACAACTTTGGGTCGATGCGTTCCGTCGAGGAATTGCCACTGCTCGAAGTCAGCAACGCAGAGCAGAAATCCAAGGAGAAGACGACCAAGACGAAGGTGAAACAGGTCGTCAACGACAACTTCGAGAACAATTCAGAGAGAAATTGGCGGATTTCTATCGCGTACGGAACCCGGCAAAGCTTCCGGACTTGGATTTGCTCTTGAGCTGCTACGCGCAGCGTGAATTAGCGCTGTTGCAAGCTATTGACGAAGCTTATGGGACCAGTTTAGCGTCGGATGAAAATCTCCTCGTTCTTCTGCCTCCACTACCGGAACAAGCTACAGCTCTGGCAACTCTCAAACTGGATGGGTACCTCAAGAAGACTGCGGGAGACCATTCTAACTCACTCTGGAAACGTGCACAAACCGTGTACGTCGCTGTCGATACTTTGGCAATCACACTCTTTGCTACACGTGAAGGATTCAAGAGCGGAGCGGTTGGTTTAGGTGGAAGTATGACGATTCTAGCAGTAAAAGACGACGACGGACGTCAATCTGCAGTGAAGCGCTTCGCCGTAGAGACGAGTGACCACGAATGGCTCCGATTTGAGGCTCGTGATACTATGGAGAAGCGTTTGTGGGTGCAGGTGCTGCGTGCAGCTCTAGACACGGTGTTGGCTCAAAGTTTACTAGCAGATGACCAAAACTTGGGTCGAGGAGCACGAGCTAGTAGCACTGCAGTGGATGCCAGAGGGTTCTTACTATTGAGGCTGGACTTTGACTGCACGCAAGAAGAACACTGGAAACGACGGGAGATCGCTACGTCAATTGAAGAGCGGAGCGTAGCTCTGGAGAACGGGAACGAGTTCGTGATCACCAGGTCCACTTCGTCTGAGAAAATAGGACAGGAGCAGGCACGTTTCCGAGTGGTGAGTACGCGCGCTTGGGCTCCGAGTGCTCGTTGTTGGCCGGTGACGGCTAGTAACAGAGCTCCTCGCTTCCCGTTCCAGATTGTGACGCAGGAGCAGTTCGTGTTGAGTTGCAGTGCAGCTACCGACGCAGAGCGAGCCAAGTGGATCCGTCAGCTTCGTCTAGGAGCTGAACAAGCTGCAGCACTCGAGATGCTCGAAGAGCAGCTTCTGGAGACCAAGTCGCCGCTGTCTCCAGGCCGTCGGAGCTTGGTCGACAAGCGCGAACGAGGCTTTAACGAGGACGGAGAGATCGTTGTGGCTCCACTGTCTGTAGTTCAAGCACAAGAAGAAGACGAGGAGCCTCCGATGACTGGATACCTCGCTTTCCGCCTTGCTCAATCTCCGCTGACTTCTGGTGAAGCTCGTCACGCGTCTCAAGTACCAATTCCACACGAAGGTTTCGTTGTACTGAACATGCGAGCGAGTATCGCAGTCTACGAGGATGAAAGCGCGTACTATCGTCGAGATGTTCCAGCATGTGAAGCCCAGGCGGTTGAATTGCTGTCAGATGGAGTGGGTTCGCTTGCTGTGTCTGCACACAGCCCCAAGACCAAGTCAAACTTACGCCATCTCTTCCCTGGATCGAAAGATGGAGTGCCTTTGTCATTGACATTCGCCGTACTGCTTCATCCATTGAGAAGTGGTGAGAACAACGAGCACAGCGAACAAACTGCGATGCTGGAGTTGTTCCCGACGCTTCCTTCTCAACGTGATCTCTGGACGGAGGCGTTTGCTACTCGCATCGACTTTGCAAGAGGCGAAGCGCTTCTAGAAGATGAAAAGATCATGTTGAAGCTTGAACGAGACGAGGAAGAAGCTGTCGAAGAGAAGAAGGAACACGTGGGTGTTAGTCGAGACCATGAAGACAATACTAGCAGTGACGATGAAGAGGATAGCGCCGAGGACAGCGGGTTTGAAGACAAGGCCTTGACTCTGGACATACCTGAACCTTCACAAGGAGCTGTACCGGTCGAAAGCAAGACTCCACCGACTTTCGTCTTCCGAACAGCAGCCATGGAGGGAACACTCACTCCTTGGCAGACGTCAACGTCACCGATCCGACTGCCTGGCAGCTCCAAGATGAAGCCGATGGCGTCTGTGTACGCGGTTCTTGTTGGCTGCCGCTTTCGGTGTTTCCAGTCTCGAGAGGCTGCGGCTGAAGACGAATCTTCCTCACTTGATGTGGAGATCACGGCGTGCTCGTCCTGGGAAGCGCCTACTGCGTCCTGGTTGACAATTGGCAAGGAAAACGAGAACTTTGGCTTCAAGTTGGAAGTCAAAGGCTCTCGTCATAGCACGTGCTTCACGGCGTCAACGATTGAAGCGAAGCACCAGTGGATCCAAGTAACGCAGCACGAACTAAACTTCGTGGTAGCGGAGCGATCTCTGAGCATTTCGGAGCGACAGTTCACTCAAGAAGTGGCAGATCACCTCGCCAGCATCGCTGCAAGTGCAGAAGCAGACAACAGCAGCGTTGACACCGTGTCAAACGTAACCAAGACGGAGGGGTATCTGCGCGTACGGCACCACAACTTGGGGTCCATTTGGCGTAATCGGTTCGTGGTGCTGGACGGGAGCAAGTTGTCCATTTACTCGGAGAATCGCGAAGCAGAAGACAGCAAAGACGACGACGACAGTCCTACCAGCACTGCACTGGAGCAGCACGAGCTTGTAGGCGTGGAGAAGTGGCGACCAGTGTTCACCAGCATCGGCCGGAGTGGTTCTGGCAATCTCAAAGGCACGGGCTTTCGAGTCGAGACGAGTAGTGGCGTCTACTTGGAATGCACCGCGGCGAGTGCAGAGGAAGCCTCTGGCTGGAGAACTGCTATCACTGCTGCAACAACCAAAGAGACCACTGGGAACGCAGTGTCACGTGATGCCACACTGCCGTTCATCCCTGGAGCTCGGATGGAAGGGTATCTCAAACTGAAAGACTCGCACAAGTCCACGGAGAAGAAGAAGAAGGCCATGAAGATGAAGGCGTTGAAGCTCTGGAAAACCCGCTACTGCGTCGTCATGGGCGCTCACTGGCTCGTGTACGCAACCCAGTCGCAGGCCATGTCATCCGGAGAAGCACCCACCCCCGTGGCAGTGTACGAACTCTTAGACATCGCAGTAGCTGATGAGGAGGAGGGTGACGGATCTGCCACCGAGTTTTCCATCCACGTGATTCCTGGCAACCAGGTCAAGTGCAGAGCTCGGTCGAGTCTGGAGCGCAAACGATGGGTGAATGCTGTCGAAGACGAGCTGCTGACTCAAGCGAAGACAACCGAAGACCTCGAACGATCAGTGAAGGAACGCGAGGAGAAGTTGGCAGCTCGAGAGGCGGTCAAGAGTAAGCTGCACGAGATGAAGACTGATGCTCGACGCTTGTCGGCGCTGCTTGGCGAGGCGATTCAAAACGCTCGAGAGGATTCGGACACCGACAACGACTCCGAGACGCACGGAAACTCTTCCGAAGAGGATTCGACACTGCGCCAGCGCTCAAGAGCAGATTACATTGACGGCAGTCCGGAGAGCTCGCCCATGAGAAGGAACGTGGGAGATACCGGTATGGCATTCCCGTTCGACTCGGTCGACCCTGCGAAGGACTCGGACACGACACGAAAGAGCTCAGTCTCGTCATTTACGAGCTTCTTGGCGTGCTTCTTTCGATGTATCCCTCTAGACTCGACGAGCTCGAAAAGCAGGAATGTCATCGCCCCGCTTGGAATCCCTGGCTACCCTTCGACTGCAGCAGCTTGCAACCCGCTATACACCTGCGACTACTACAAAGACGACGGATACCGAGGTTTAGCCAAGTGAGCAACGATTGATAGCAATGTTACACAGTCAGGATCTAAATCAACTCGATAATGGAGCGATTGCCTTCCATCTCTAAGCTGTAGCAACAGCAGTAGGAGCGTCCACGCTAGTCTCCGGAACGACGCTCTCGGAATTGAACTCACGCAGACGGTCGAGGTACGTCATAGCAGCTGAGTTACACCAAGACTTGAGCTGGAAGTTGCCCTCGAAGAAGGCGCAGTGGCTGCCCTCGCCCGTGGCCAACAGCATGGCCTGGGGTTTCTGGAGAAACACGTCGTACGGAATCGTCTCCTTGGTGCACACCGGGTCGTCCAGCGCGTTGATGCAGAGCAGAGGCATCTTGAGGTTGGCCACGTTGCGCATGGGGTTGTTCACCTTCCAGTACGACTCCAAGTCTCCGTACCCGTGCATCTTCATGTACACGTGCTGGTCGAACTCCCGGATGCTAGTCGCACGCAGAGCCCCCGACACGTCGACGACGTCACTCAGCTCACTCTTGTGACGCAGCAGGAACGACTTGAGCGTGAAGGTCATGAGGAAATCGTAGACGGGGTGGATCTTGCCTCGGCAGAACAGGTCGAAGGCGTTGTAACCCGGCGAGATCAACACTCCGGCACGAAGGTGCGACTTGTCTCCTAGTTCACACAGGTAACTGCACAGCAGCCCCGCTCCAGCCGAGCAGCCGATGCCGTACAGTTCACTCTCTGGGAATAGTTTCTCCACATGAGCAATAGCTTCTTGCAGGTCACGCACACAGCCGAACGCTTGCAACTTTGGAGTGGCGAGTTTCAACCCTCCGTGGCCTCGTTTGTTGAACACCACGGGCCGATACCCGTGCGCCAGAGCTTCGGCACATAGAGAACGCATGTTCTCACTGCAACCCACGAGTCCGTGCATAATAATGACAATGGGCGAGTCGGTTTTCAATGGTTTTTTCATCTCCATGGAATTCTCCAAGGCCCAATCCAGTGATGCCTGGCCACCGTCTTGGAGAGTGAGCACGTCTCTCTGGTACTTGACGGGGGATTGAGGCACCAAGAAGGTCAGGAAACACTGGATGTGCGAGTTGGTCCACCACGTTGGCGTGTATCGGTCCAACATGGGCTGCAATGCCTGCAAAAGTGGGAAAATGGTGGTCATGCCATAAATAAGGTTAGAATTTGCCAGATTTTACCGCATTTACCATATTTCACTTACACTCGCCAGGAACTCATTGAGTTCCGACGTGCCAGCGACGATGCGCTTGGCCCGAACAGTGCGAGGGCATACGACGCCTCTGGCCGCCAGCAAGGCGCAGCCGGAGATCAACGTGGCGACTGCAGTCATCAGCATGCTCCTGCCATTTTTAGCAGTGACAAACACTTGAAATTAGTTGCCGTGAAATGTTGATACCGAAAAAATATTCTTTGCACATTTGAGAGTTGGCAAAGCGCAACAACGTCCACGTCGAGAGGAAAGCGACAGGGGCGCGGCAGGTTGCCATTGTGCGTGCGAAATCGAGAGTGACAGGGGAGACGGGATTATACGTTACGCACTCTTTCGAGGCCACCATGGCGCTCAGCATGCTCGAGTCCTTCGCCGCCAAGAAGAGCGTCGACGCCCCCTTCTGTGTCCTGTCGCGCGCGTGGAAATCTGCTCACCGCCGTCCACCCGACCGTTTTTTTTTATCGGAGCGTTAAAAGCTGTTGAATCAGATGAGGCATAGTGAAAACAAAATTGAGGTGGTGCCGGACTCAGATCCACATCGGTTAGAACCGGTGCCGACGTGCAAACGAAACTCACGAGGGTGATCCGGATCCTTTAGGTTGCAACAGCACGCAGGGTTGCAGACGCATGAAGCAGCAGGGATTATGGGCTGCCACGTGGTTGGCAACGATTCGTTGGTTGTGATGTATGGCAATGGCAACGGAAGCTTATATCAATGCCCGATTTTTTTTAAATATAAGTATTGTTGTTGAAGATGAAGGACCTACACTATTGTACATGCCGACCTAGTTAACTGTCGCTTTACCAGA
>LGSN01000638.1:0-26457 GCA_001314375.1 Phytophthora podocarpi | reverse complement strand
TAGAAGTTAGTTACCTCCTTCCTTGGTGTGAGGCACACCAATGACTACATTTAGGCGGACGACTGGTCCGCATACATTTAGAGATCTCTTTGGTAGAAAGCAGCATATTTCTACCAATTAGAATCATAGGATTCTGCCGACCACCCGTCGGCAAACCCCTATTACATAGTATGAATTTTAGGAGGCAAAACACAGCAAACAAGCAAATAAAAGACAGTTCTTAACTTCACATAAAGTGTTAATAATTATCTTTAATCTAGCCTTAATTATACTTGCGTCCCGCAAGTATAATAAAGTTAAGTCAAAGTAACCTACGCTTCCTCATACATGTGCGCACATATGTAAGCTTAACTATTGGGCTAAGTAGGCCCATTACATCATCAGCTGCAGCCTGAAAAGTAAGATTCTCGCATCCTGATTGGTCGAAAAAGATATCAGACCCGGTTATAAACCGTGTGACAGGGGTGAGCTGGAATTCGGCTGTGTTCCGCGGAACGAATACGGCCAAGGTTTAGGGTGTGCCCTTTAGGTCCGGAAGCGTGTGTTCAAGCCATGAATCTTTGAACGCAGTAGCTCTGTCTAGTCCACCCTTATCTTCAAGTGGGTTGACCCAAGGGAAGTCTAAAATACCCATGCAAACGTATCATATACGGCGTTCCGCCTCGCCTAAGCTTGAACGCAGATACCTGAATGCATTATGCAATACTGGAATCCTGCTCTGTGAAGGCCGTGCACGCCAGTTTCAAGGATATGCGGGTTGAAGGACCTTGAACGCAGGCGCGTTCAGAGTCCCTATGGAGCCAGAGGTGCCAAACAGACAGCACATCCAAGCTGGGAGAAAATCAACCCAGGAAACATCTACGTCAACAGACCGATTATACTCAAGTCAAGATGTTGCCAGATGAAAGGCAGAAGAACAAAAGAACACTGAAGAACACAGAAGAACACAGAAAAAGGATGCCATTTACAGACTGCTAGCGATAGTCTAGCAGAATAACTAACAGAGAGTTCGCCTTACCCCCTACTGCGCAAGTCGAAGAAGAAGTCTGCCAGCCAGGAACCGGGTCCGCCGATTACCAGGACACATCAGCGCGGAGCTCTCCACAAATCTCCAGTCCATTTTGCGTTGGGAGCATTCGCTGCAGCGTTTGAGGTGATCCATGAATTCCATTTCCTAGTTGGGCCCATTGCGTGATTCGGTAGGGTGGGGTTCCCATTTCATATTAATTAGGTTTGGGGTGATAAGATAGCAGTTGTCCCCTGAACTTCATATCTAGACTGCGTTGAGGCCTTGGACGATTAATGTTCNTGCGTTCAAGAAGTGGACGTTATGCTCAACGCTTACGAAACCTACTAGTACTCAAACAACTCAATTGGCGACCGATCCAGGCTCCCCGAAGACAAACGATACCGATAGGGATGCACAAGGTGCCACCCCCCTGATCTGCAGCTCCAAGAACCTGCGTTCAAGAATCTGCGTTCAGGGTTACCATCCCAAGTCTTCGTTTTCTCTAAGTCTAGGCTGCCACTATACACCTGGGCGAAAAAGGTTCACCGACCTCGTCACGCAAGTGCAGGCAGCGCAATTGACGGCAGCCGAAGTTAGGGTAACCCAAGTGACAGCAGCACAAACACAGGCAGCCCGGTTCAGGTAGCCAATATGGTGGCAGTCCCAGTGAATCAGAGTAAGTACAGGCAACCCAATACTCGATGCACGCTTCGGTGGTACCGAGGCTTGAGCTGGGAGGAACCGGTGTGCCGACGGTCCCATCACGCACTACTACTGGTAACCCGACATGCGCTTCATGAGCGGCGACGCAAGCCCGATCAAGACTCGTGATGCCAGGCGGTATCCGCCAAGGAGCTGATCTGACTGCTATCACGAAGTTTAGAGACCTGATTTGCTTCAGATAATGGAAGCAGACTTTGGGGGAAGTGTGATGATTTGTTTGCATTAAGACAACTTCAACCATCATCGCAACGACCACCACATAATTAACCTGAATTTTGGTAGCTGCTTCTAGCACAACCAGTGCCTGGTTGTCTTGAATCGGCTCTCTCTCCTATGAGGGTGCATAGCTAGCAACAGTTATCGATTCTACTCACTCTTGTTCTGCGCCCAACTACGCCAGTGATCAATTAATAATCTGACCACAAGACGTCCTGCAGGATCGCCACTTACACATTCCCGTTAACTTCACCCTATCCCGGAAAACATGACATCTAGTGCTGCCATCGTTTGAACTACCTTCAATTGCGCCTCAAGTCGCATCGTCAGGACCGGACGTTAGCCTGTTATATCTGTAGGCTGCAGATAATGAAGTCAAAGACTCGGTATTGACGCATAGAATATCTTCGCGGAGACCATTTTGGTTGTTTCAGCATTGCCCACCACAAGCACGCATTCAATGGTAGCACTCCGAGTGTTACATAAATACTATAAGCAGTTTACAGTGCTGCTACCGGCGCTGATCCATTTCAAACATACCGGCGCCTAAATAAGTTGATCACACAGTTAGATGACCTGGAACTTTCTAAAAAATAACGGAAGTAAAGCGTCTTACCTTGACGCGTTGCCGAAGCACCGACTGTCCATTAAGCTCAACCACGCCCTGACAATACGCCACGACATCTGTGGCACCCATCGACAGTGTAGATACCGCGGTGTGTCACGAACGAGTAGAGCTCTTGAGATTTGGGATGGAGAGGTAGCTGCCACTAGCCTCGGAATCAGTCCAAGATGAAGAATACCTTGGCGCCTTCCAACTCACCAATCACGACTTCGAGCACTGGCATTGGCCACGGCATTGCCTCCGTGCGCTCGTTCACACCCTGCGTATCAATGGTCATCCTCGGATCGGCCGGTGGGTCAACGTCTTGCTCTTTCTTCTTGACGATCCGCGGGGGTGAAGCCCAGCGACTCCAATGGTTCTTGAAGATGAGACCAAACTTTAGTAGCTCAGTCGTGTGTCTGTCAAGGAACGCACGGTCGTTCGGCGAGTAGCGGCGCGGTTGTGCCCTGACGGGCGTCGCGCCTGGCTTCAGCCGGACTTGTGCCACGCGGACAGGGGGATCATGCCCGAACTCCAGCCGAAAACAGTCGACTCGAACTTGAAGGATGGCGCGCACCTTGGTACTGCCACCGAGTGTCAGGCCTATCTTCGCCGATACGGCCACCTTACCAAATCACCTCAGTCATGGTCGTCGGCTGCATCTTCATCTTTGGCATGGACGTTCGCGTCTCGTGGCGCACCACACCTTCCACATCTTCATCGAGCCCAACGGGATCTCGCGCCTCCACCGCCAGTCGACACATGCGTTGGAGCGAGGTGGGTGGAGACTCGTCTTTGTCCAGAATTGGCAAGGAGCCGCCCCCGAGCTCCCATTCGTTTCGGGTGTCGCGGGTACCCACTAGCAGCTCGTCGGTGGAGTAGCCAAGAATCGTCATGATTGGCCGCCCCACCGTTAGCTCCATAGTGTTGTTGGCTCCTTCAATGTAGCAGGTCAGATTTCGGAGCATCAGCGGGCCGGCCGACGTCGCGAGGACGATTTCGCCAAAGGTTACCATCCGCGTCACTTCCACCTTGCGACCACCAACCGGATTCAGCTGGACGGGCTTGATAGTGCTTGCACCCACCGATCTCCCTGCCTGCTCAATCGCACCCAGCACACCCCGGGCGACGAGGGATGTATCGGCGTCTGAGTCAAGTGGAGCGCTTTGACCGGCACGCCCTCAACTGCTGCATTCACAGTGCCTCGACCCCCCCCTGCAACTTGTACACCATGTGCGTGGTCGCTGCTCGTCACCACGTCGAACTTGCTCGTGTTGGCAGATCGTGCTGCCTCACGCTGTTCGCGCATGGCGCGCAGCAGTTGCACCGCTTCACCCGGCTGGCAAAGCGGACACTCGCGCACTTGGTGCTCCGTAGAGCTACACTTCAGACAAGCCCCCGCCAGGTTCTTGCTTCATAGGCAGCGGGCCCTTGGACACGATTCGTGACCTCCGAGGTCTGGACCGGAGCGTTGACACGGCCACTTTGGCCACTTTGGCCTCCTCGGCCACCACGGCCACCACACCCACCGTAGTTAGGTGTGCCTTGCCAGCCTCCTGATCCATTGCCGTTACTCCGACCGCCATTCGCACCTCGTCCGCCACTTCCTCCACGTCCTTGGCCTTGATTCGACTGGCCAGCTGCTGCTTGCGCAGTGTGCTCTCAAGTCATGAATTCTTTAATAAGCTTCGTCACCCATGAACAGAACGGCGCCACCTCGTGCTTGTACGTCTTGTTCTCGTTCAGCGTCAGCTTGGTCGTGATCACGGCTTTGAAACTGGCCGGAGCGAGGGCTGCAGCAAGATATCTCACCAGTCGACGCTACTCATGCTCGAACGCAACGTCAGTGAGGTTGAACTGATCCAACACAGCCTCCATATCGGCTTGGAGGTTCATCATCCGACTCTCGGGCTCGGGCCAGCGCGTCTCCATTCGCAGCTTCTTCCTAGCCTCCTCAACCGAGGCGTAGTCCACGTGCGTGGGCTTCTTGGCTTGCCGGAAGTAGGGAATCCACTGCTGCTTCGTAATCGCGACCGGCGATAGGTAAAATTCATACTGTGCAATCATACGCTTGGTCCTCGATTCGGTGCAGGCACCAACCGGTATTGCGAAAGCACCACTCCACTGAGTCTGAAGCGCGTTGATCGCGCCTAAGTACGTCTCATACTTGTGCATGAACTCTCGTCGGTCTTGCATCGTGCGCCCATCGAACCTGGGTGGCTGCGACAGCGCTGGTGCCGCTGTCACGCGCGGCGGGTCCATATCGTGCGCACTCTGCGTGGCAGACCCCGGGCTTACGGTCTCCATGGCTTCGTCCTCTGGCAGGAACGGGTTCGGGATCTGCAACCGCAGACCCGGAGATCGTGACGCCGCACTCTCAAGTTGCATCGCCGCAGCTCGTGCGGCCAGCTCATCAACATTCACTTCGTCGTTGTCTCCCATCTTGTCACGCGCGAGGCTTCGCGCGGAGCATGAACCGTAGGGTACTGGGAAAGCTAAAGTTAACTTTGATCCGTTTCCAGACGGATGGCTCTCTACCGAGCAAATTCCAAACTGTGCAGATTTCTGTTAGCCTCTTTCTTTCTCTGCTCTCTCTACCTGGTCGTTCTCTGTTGAGGCGACTCCACTTTGCTACTTTGCTTACTCGACACCGTCTTCAATCCTTTTAGAGCCAGACGGAGGGTTCCACTGGGACAGCCGGCGGATCAGGCAGCGTAGACGCTCTTGGTGGAAGCTGGAGCACGAGAAGGTTGTGTAGCTGCTGCGGGCAACCAGGGGGAGGGTGGCAGCACTTCATTGAAACTATTGTATAAACCACTTTCACATGGATGCCGTCGTGTTTGTTTCGAAGGACTTGCTGAGCTAGCCCCGCATGCTTTGTCCATTTAGCTCGTTTAGCATTACGGGGCCTACTCTTTTCCTCCATCATTGTCAGGCTTGCTTGGGTCAGCAATCTGAAGGCGGCAAAAGGAAGTCTGACCGCATCAATGGCCTACGGCGTAAAATCCAAGGGAAACAACTGCCTTTAAAAACAATTTGTATACGAACCCTAGACGCACTGAAGGCCAAACATCATTTCATTTTCAAAAATCAGGGGGTAGCTGATTTTCAAAGTGCTCCCAAAACGTTGATTCATTTTCGTCGTGTTCGCGATGCGTTTTTTCCCCGCAAACCAGCAAATGTATATTTTGAAGTTTTCCCAAAGGAGTTAGTTCGAGCCAAATAAGTCGAACACGGCCTAAGTGTTTGAGCTAAAACTCGATCAATTTGATATTCTTGTTTTCACAATATTTTTTTTAAAATATTTTTTGTTGGTGTAAGTATATTTTAATAAAATGATTGTCACGAGTTCTTTTCTTTAAAAAATGTACTCGTGACAAACATTTTATATCCCTACCCCTACATTTGATCTCGATTAACTGGCCGATTACGGTAAGGGTGTACAGGTCCGCTGCCAAGTGCAAGGATTTCGTGCAACAGAGCCCCAAGGACTGCTTGAAGCAGAGGCTCAATCTCACATGTCTGTTCCCCATCGAGTTGGTGCTGCCACCGTAATTATGACCGTATATTTTTTCGCAGCCTACATAACGCATTGCAGACACTAAAGCAACCCTTCCCGCTTCATATTCACTTCTCTCGTTGTATCGAGATGAATTGTGCATTTAAACTAAATATACAACGCACTACGTATCAATCATTTCAGAACGGTGCAACAGCGTTAGTCGGCCTGTTTGCGCGCACATAACTCCCTCGTGATGATGCATGTATCAGCTCCATCCGGCTCCTCATTGGCGCATCCCCATGTCAGCAGTCAGCGTTTCGCCGCCTCAACATCCTCATTTCTCAAAAGTCGTTGAGCTGCTCAAGTCAGCGATATCAATGACGCCTTCCGAAGCCGAGAAAGCCGGCAGCCACTGCCTGCCCACCTTCCAGATGCGTTCGTTGCGCCCCGTGACCGCCAAGATAGTCTCCTACGGCCGCGAGAACCAATCCCACCGCCGTCCCACGCTCTACGTGCTGCGCGTGAGTCGCAGCGGCGCTGCCGACTGGTACGTGGCCAAGCGCTACTCCGAGTTCCGCGCGCTGCATGACGCGCTGCGGCGCCAGTTCAGCGGTAGCGGCAGCAAGAGCCACCCGAGCTGCGGCGCCTGCGAGGAGCTCGAGAACTTCTACGGTAGCGTGCACTTCCCCGAGCGCCACATCTTCCAGTCGGGCCTGAGCTTCTCCAAGAAGCGACTGGACGCTACGAGGATGGAGGAGCTAGATAGCTACATGCGCTTCCTACTGGAGACGACGCAGGGATTGTTAGGAGACGACGAAGTGGAGGAGGGTGACGGAGAAGATACGCCTGAATGGGACGGCAATGATGACACGAGGTGTCTGGCGCTGGACCTCATCCGAGAGTTCTTGATGGTGAACGAAGACCACACGACGGAGGCGGATGTCAAGACGCCGCAAGATGAAGACAACAGGAAGGACAGGAGGACAGCTACGGGAGCTGCGTCGTCGGCCGTGCCGAGGCGCCAGCTGCACCGGCTAACGAGACGGAGCTCCTCGGTCACCAGCTTCCACGTGCGGGAGCTGGACCTCGTGTCTGCTGAGAAGAAGAACTCGCCCTCTGGCGACTCGGTGCGCAACTTGTTTGCGGAGGACTGGTGGGACCCCACGTTTGCCGATGTGTTCGACGAGAGCACCGCGCCGCCCGAGGACGCCTTCATCCACCGTCAGATCGAGGACGCCCCCACGCGTACCCACCCGCTGCGACTCATCGAGGGCTTCCCTCGCCGCTAGAGCGGGCAGACGTGCCAAGAAGTTGGCAGAGGAAAGGACGGCCCTCGAGCGCGACTGAACCAGGCAGGGTCGATCCGATCCAGACCGCGATGCATGCGGCCTGATTTATTGTAAAAAAAATCGCTATCTAATGACTAAAAAGTAAGCACCCCACGCTGTTGCCAGCGACACCCCCATGTTCACCATTACGTTCAGGGTCACGGTCGACGGCCATTCATACAGGTAGCATCCCGCTGCCGAGCTGTGAAGAAGCGCTTGCAAACGAAGCACCATTGCGCAAGGAATCCGAGGCCCGCCGCACGCCAGACGATCTTTCTTTCCCATCTCGAGAGAGTCACCCGCTGGTTGCAGATTTAACGGCAGAGCACCGGAAGAACGGTCGGGGGCGCATCCCGTTACAAGCATACTCAGATGCTGCAGTATCCTACATATATAATACCAGTAGCATACATATAGTAGCTGGAAATGCCGTCAGATATCTGCGGCAAATACTGCTTCATGTTTGTACATGCACTGTATTATTTAATACATGTAGTACTTGCAACAGACACACCAGCACATCGGCCAAACGTTCCTTCCACCAGTCGCAAAATTAATCGCCGTAGATTAAGCCTGAAGGGACACTTCAGCGATTTCGCTGCTCGGCGTATGAGTACATGTACTGTGCGTATTTTAACCCTTTGTGCCCTACCCTACTGTAGAAGGGAACTTAGGTCTGTCCAATACTCTTTGGCTGCTCGCCGTGTGAACTCGCCATTCCCTTTGAAACGTGAAGTAGATTGCACAGACACAATTCTAATCTTTAGTCCGTGCTACCAGGTCGTGTACTATCTTGATGAGCTACATGTATACATGAGTACCATCGAATTACCAGATATTAGTCTGCTGGTCAAGACGTTGTTTCTTTTCGCATTGAGGTACAATTTCATGACGAACACCCTCACGCCCACGATGGAGGCTACAACCGCTATACGCTTGAGACGGTATTACACATCGATGCCGAGATTGTGCAGAGGCGAGAGTCCGGGTGAGCACTTGCAGGTTGACAATCTGCTATTTTAAAAAAATCTTGGACTAAAAATCATCAGCTTACGCCACAGGCGTGGAGATAACTGACAGTAACTTAATACACCTGAGACTCAATTTAAAAAAAAAATGCAATTTATTATCGCTGCTATTAGGACTCTGGGCAAGTTCGGCGCCGTCGTGGATGCACAACTCGCATTGTTTGTTAGTTTGTTTTTTGGATGGAAGATTATGTGAAGAGAGATGCATAAGATTAATTAATTAAGCTGTGTTCGGTCCGCCACATCAATCAATGCAATCGTGGGGGGGGGGCTTCCAGATAGATACTGCTAAAGTTGCCACACCTGGTGCAAACACCGACGCCCCCATCACCTCAACTTTGAGAAATGCTCGTGTTTTCAATTTCTGGCTCAAAAGCTCATGGATTAAGTAATATCTTCTCCCATCTTTTTTTCCCACTTTAATATACGGCATGGCAACACAGTTGCAAGTTGTAAGCTTTTACATGCCAAAAGAACGATAGGATTCGGCTATATGTGCTATAACCCGACAAAATGCTGGTTTTAAGGTTCTGAAGGTACCGGTATTACTTTACGGCATAGACCAATGTTCGGCCGGCTTGTGTGCGGCCGCAGATTTCCCAAATCCGTCGCTGGAATATCCATATCATGCATCTGCGCTGCTTCGTGCTGTTTACGGCAGCCATCCTTGCTGCATGCTGCTACGACGATGTAAACGCGGGCGACATCGATCACGTGGAAACCACCCTTTAAGGCGGCTTTAAAAAGCGAGTGGTCATCAACGGTGCCAAGACGCGCCGCTAGCAAGGAGGCAAGTAAAGAGATCATGGAAACGGAGGATGAAGAGAGAGAAGGTATTCTAGGCCTTGGAAAACTGAAGTCACTTTTCCAGAAGTTTCTTGCCCTCAACAAATTGAAGGCTCAAGTGGTGAAGACTTCTGTTGGGTTTGGGCACGGCGCGGCAGGAAGAAGGCGGAGGTTGAAGTGAGTTGGTGTCGAGTTGAAGCTTGTTCGTGTGCTGGTAGGAGTAGAAGAACTGAAGTGATGGGAGGTCTTAGAGGCAAATTGCGAAGTGATGTTCATCTTTGGACTAAAGACTGCGGTCTCTTGCTGGACTGCTAGGCAGCAGAGGAGTCTGCTGCCGAATCTCGGCCTTATACACTACTTCCTTTATATAACTAGCACACCACAGCGCGGCTCTGAATCTTGAAGACTGGCGGTGAGAGCAATCGCGTGCCTTTAGTATCAGATTCGTTGCCGTAGTCGACGGCGCCCAGCAGCTCCGTTCGGACGGAGGTATTGGTTCACATAGAGTAGATTCGCTTGCCCCAGACAAGCAGCACGGACGCAAGGTTGTGCGAGTAATCCTTACAACTTCGGATCTCAACAAAATGAAGACTGCTGTGCAGAAGAATCTCGAAATCAACAAACTCAAGAGTATGATTTGGGAAATTCTGTCAAACATACCAACCGAAATGGCAAAAATGTGCGAGTGTTTGTTGGGAAGAATCACTTACAAGGATTGGACCGATTAGAGCTGATTCTAGCTATGGTTGGGTTTCTGTTAGCTTTTAAGCGTTAGCAACTTTTTTTTTTAAAAAACTTTGGATGTTATAATCTCCTTCTGGAGCTGCTCCTTTCGACTCGAGCCCACGCCAAAATTCTTTTCAGCGTCCAACGTCCACCGATCTACCTTGCGAATTTCGTAGCAGTGATGGCCACTCGCACGTCTGAATTCACGCAATTTGAACGACTTGTCGAAGCCGAAGGCTTTCCAATTTTCATGTTCTTCCCTACTGGCCAAAGATCACCATTAAAAAAAACACTCGCTAATGGGTCTACAGTTTATATTCCTCGACTTCACGCTGATAGCTGCAAAGAGTTTGACCTGCTTGACTTCTTGTGTTGCTACATTAAAAATAGAAAAAAAAATAGAAAAGAAACGAGCACTTTTTAAAAAAAATCGATGCGTATAGCAATAAATCCCGCACCATGTTCATACTTGAAGTGCAAGACAAACAGAGCTGGCAAATGAGCGCAATTACGCTTTGGCTGCCTCAATGGCCTTGGGGCCAGCATCCCGGCGCAGCATGTAGAGCACGCGCATGGTGTACTTGGTAATTTCCTCCTTGGTCATGACCAACAGAGCGCTCTTGATAACCGTATTGAAAAGTTGCGCCGAGCAGCCCTTGAAGTAGCCACTGGGACCTTCCAGCTCGCCAATGCGTTTGAGTACCTGCACCATGGAGTTGCCCATTTCAGCGTGGTGGTGGCCATGTGAGCTCTTGTGCTGTCCGGCGATCTGCTTCTTCTGTGCCTGCATCAGCACCTTGGCACGAATAACTGGGTACGTGACGATTGTAGCCACGGCCTTGGCAATAGCAGCCAGAATGAAAGCCTCCAGCGCCGTCAACGAGCTCACACGCTTAGCATTGCTTGCCGCCATCTTAGAGTGCTGCAGCTGCAACTTAAGCTTGTCGAAGATGGTGTAGTTAATGGAAGGGTTGCTCACCAGCACCAACGAAGGGATAAACCCCTTCCAGAAGGACATCAAGCCGTCCTCGGCGTAGATCTCCTTGGCAATACTCCACATGGTGCGACGGTCTGTCTCCTTTTCCGCTCCCTTGTCATCTGCATCACTGGCTTCGTCGTCACTGGGCTGGATCTGAGCTCGAGTGTTAATCATCTCCAACGGGAGCGTCATGGACATGTTGAGCGCTCCAGCCGTAGAAGCCATGAGCAGACTCATGCCCGTCGTGATGGACGTGCTCGAATGCTTCTCCACCGCCGTCTTGAGGAACGAGTACCAGTAGAAGTAGGCGAAGTTGGACGACACCGTGTGCACAACCTTGGAACTGAGGCCGGCGAAGAGTCCCTCGACACCTTCCTGGCGGTAGATAAGCCACACAGCCACCAGCAGGTTGTGTGCCTTCTTCTTGCGTAGAGCAAGAACTTTGGCCTTGGCTTCCTCGTCCAGTTCGGTCTCCTCCTCCTTGCTGATGCCCACGTCCACTTGGCGTCGCGTCTTCACCACGTCCAGCGGATACAGCAGCACGGCGGCGAACAGCGCACCCACAGCACCGGCCTGAATATAATAATATCCATTTTTATTATGTTAGCAAGAAATAATGATTTAATGATTATTTTACTAAACATCGTTGCCCAAGTCAACCGCCGAGGGCTGTGTTGGGTAATTGAGCATAGGGAGAACGTTAACGGATACAGTTTTGGGGCACGCACGGAGGCGTCTACGAAGGCTTTGAAGGCGGGGGAGGTGGGGTTCTTGATGTCGGCCATGGCTGCTGCTGCTGCTTTGGACTGGAGATCTTGAGCCCGAGCCAGTAATTGTGCGAATGTTGACTCGAAGTTGCAGGCGTCCCGTCAGGTTTTGATCGAATTTGACGGGGTTTTGAGCCTTTTCAATCCGGTGATCGATATAGAGAGGGTAAATCCTGCGACACGTGTTTTCGGGGGGATGGGGACAATTTGGCTGGTGCTGCTGTTTGTTTGAAACTTTGAGCAATATGCATGGAGGCAATGCGTTGGTGCTTGTGGGTTGTGAAGGCGAGCAGACCGTATGCTCGTGCTTGTGGGGTGCTAAGAAAATTTGACGGGAAACGCGGGTGTGCTGTGCTGTCAGTGTCAGTGACAGCACACTGCTGACAGGGTGTCGTGGCTGAGGAGTCCTCAGCAGAGGACCTCAGAGGGCGGGGCAAGCAATGCATCTTCTCCAAGCAGACCTTGAGCGGCTCACGGAAGCAGATCGACCGTGATAGACGAAGCCAGGGCTGATCTTTCGGTAGGCTGGTGTCCGCACCACCGATGTAACCCTCGGGCACTGAAATAGATCAAGGTGGTGCAGTGCATGCTGACAGCAATCGCCTGTATTTATTTGCACGCAGTTTTAGCTCCATACAAAAATGTTAGTACTCGACTGCAGCGGGGTATTAGCGCAAAACCAGCTACATGTACATGTACACGAATCTTGTCCTTGTTTCCATGTTAGAAGGCCGCATCGAGTTTTGCTTTTACATACAACTGGTTCGGTTGCACGTTTGGATAAGGGAGAAAGCACACGTTTACAGCATACCGCCAGCCACGCCTCGTTGAGAAGCGAGGCAAATCTTGGTTGTGTCTTTCGAATTTTATGAGTGAAACCAAAGCAGAACATCTAAAGTCATGAGTTACGGTACTCTGTTTGCCGCCCTTTTTCTAAACATCCACCACCAATGCGTCCACTATGTGGATTCAAGAGTGTACGGGAGCGGACCACGAGCAGTCTGTTCGCACACAGAAATCCCTTCATATTCGAACGGCGCGCAGCAGGACCAGAGAGCTCACGAGCGACGTGAGAAGCCCTCTTCCTCTTTTCCAGTCCCCCTCCTGCCCACAGCATCAAATGGTGAGCAGTACCCCTTCTTCCCCCTGTCCCCCCTCCGTGGCATTGCACGTCGCCCCTCCCCAGGGCGAGTTCCTCCTCCCACTTTCTCATCTAAGCTAACCCTGCCTTTCCGCCTTCAGGACGAGCGCGACGATCTCTACATGATGGAAGAAGGTATTCCACGCTCTAGACAGGAGGGATGACTCGTACTTCCAATGTTACTAACCCCCGTTTGCCTCTAATGCATTGCCAAACCGCAGAGTTCGAGGACGGCGGCCGCTACTACGACGATGGGGACGAGTTGGGCCCCCAGCAGCGGCTCAAGCGCGTCCTGTACCCACCGCGGCTCATGGTGGACTTCAAGAGCTTGGGCGTACGTTGCGTTGCATTGTAGTTTCAGTTCTCCCCCAGTATTAATAGCGGTTGACTGACTGGTGTCCGATCGGATCGCCGTCTGTGCCCGCCTGGATGTTACGTTGACTGACTGACTGACTGGCTTGGCTGACTACGTATGCACAGGTGCAAGCTCTGAAGCGCTACGCCAAGTTCTACCACCTCAAGCTGAATGAGGACTCGGAGAAGGAAGATCTAGCGGCTCAGGTGGCGCGCCACTTTGACATGTCGCTGGAGGTGGAGGAGGACGACTCCATCGTCGCCTTCTTGCAGCGTCTGCGCAATGGAGAGCGGACGGCGGTCAAGCGTTCGACTGCGCGTGAGAAGGAGCGCAAGGCGCAGGCAGCGGCCGAGAAGGCCAAGCGCAAGTCCACCAGCCGCAAGCGCCAGCGCGACCACTCGGTGTCTGTATCGTCGGGACGCAACGCCAACAACAGCTCGAGCCACAACACGAGCAATGGTACCTCCGGCAACAATTCGTCGAACCACGGACACGGCAACAACCACTCGAGCGGAGCAAGCAATGGCCACAGCAGCCGAGGTCACGGCAACGAAGGACGCAAGGCGCCTCCGAGCAGCTCGAAGCCCTCGAACGCATCGGGCGGAAAGACCAAGAAGACCAAGAAGGATGCAGACACGGGCGAAGATAACGAACTCTACTGCATCTGCAACCTTCCGAGCTACGGCAATATGATCGCGTGCGACGGCAAGACGTGTCCGAACCCGTCACAGTGGTACCATCTCGAGTGCGTCGGCCTTGCCGACGGTCGCCACCCAGACACGTGGTTGTGCCCGGAGTGCGACCCCAAGGGCTTCTCTGGTGGCTCCTCCAACAGCCACAAGAAGAAGAAAAACAAGCGCTCCAAGTCCCCTGGCAACAAGTGAAGGAGTTCCCCCAACGCGTGACGTCTCATCAGCAAATAACGAGAGTACCCGCTCGAACTGCCGGACAAGTTCCTCGTTCTCGTCGTGTCTAATACTGCGTGCTTACGCTGCTTGGATCCCTTCCAGCTCACTCTGCTTGTCTTCGATTCATTCAAATATACCTATATTGCTGGTCGCTTATGTCGTGTGTTGAAGAATCTTCTAGGACTACCCAGCCCAGCAATGCCTCTAGGCTGTAGCTGTTGTCCCTTTCCAACGCTGTAAAGATGTCGGCTGCACATCCTGTAGACGAAAACCGTTGCGCTAATCGTCGTCGTCACGTTGCGTTGGCTCCGTTGAATAAGATGGCTACAGGATCGGGAGGGTTGCAAACTATACGATCTCAAGCAAAGGACCAAAGCTTAACCCGTTTGTCAGCACCTGACGACACGAATGCTGGTTCTGTTGGGTGCCATTGTGCTTGTAGTACCTTGCCGTAATGCTTGTGGTAGCTAGCGACAGGCTGCAAGGTTGAATTGGTTGCTTGCATGACGCATAACGTACCATCAAAAGCTGCACTAAGCAGCCATTGACCTCCAGGAGACCATCGCACGGACCGACACTCATCTTGATGAGGCACAACGACCTGCAATGCCTCCCGTGCGGTCGATCGCAGATCCCATAGAGATACGCTACCGTCTTGGTGGCCTGAGACAACCAGCTTTTCATCAGTCGGATGGAAGTGCAGCGAAAATGCAGCGTGGACTCCAGACGCCACTAAGCGCTCACAACGTCTGCTGCGTGTATCCCAAAGCCGCACGGTCTTGTCTAGAGCTGCACTCAGCAGTAACGTGCTCGCCGGCCCTGAAGCCGAAGAATGAGGCATAGCAATCGCCTGAATTTCCCCAACATGCCCGTCAAGCGTTTGGACGGTACCGGAGCTCGAGCTCCTGTGAGTTCGTCGAACGTCCCAACAACGCAAGCGGCGATCGTTTGTTGAGGCAACCCAGAGAAGATGAGGAGATGCAAACTCCAGCGCTCGTGTCTTACCCATCGAACCGCTGACATCGCCTCGCTGTATCCAGAATTCATCGGTTTGCTGGCTCTGCAGCGGGACTTTATCTCTGGTTACCAACACCTTGACGGACCCATCAGCTGCGCCTGATGCAATCATTGAGGCAGCACAAGCCTGGTGGAAGAGATAGCGATTGTAGGAAACGCAGTAAATTCCCGAGTCGTGGTGCTTGTGTCTTTCATGCGCTACGGGGAGCAACGGTAATATCAAGTTGAGAGGGGATGACCAGGACAGTTCCTCCTGCCGCTGCTGTAAGGGTGTGGACAAGTCAAAGACACGCAGGGCACGCGCATTAGTACCAACAGCAAGTTGTGTGCCATCTGGCTGCACGTCCAGCGCGCGTACGGCTTGAGGCTCTTTCACTTCGGCAATTACGCTTGCACACACCACGTGGTCGAGTGTGAGCTCGTCATAGTGCTGCGGCGGCCCCCTCAATAACGCCAATTCAGCATCAATCTTCGTTTCGTTAACCAGCTCTTGGTGCAGTTCTTCTGGGTCATCTTCCTCCGGTGCTGGTGCGTTTTCGATGGACATCACCTTCTGTTTAGGATGACCAACCTTTAAGTGAGCTACCGGGGTTGAGATTAAATCCATCGCAAGACTGCCCGAACTCTTTCTAGCACAACTTGTAGTGAAATCCTTGCTTGAGGTAGAATTGGTGAGCTGGATTGTCTGATGTTGATTACTTTGCTCTTCCATGGGTGCTGGATGATGACTTACATCGGATTCAATCTGGTCCTTGACGACATCTTCTGCAAAACTAAAGTTGTTGCTTTCTGGCTCACACCGCTGGTTTTCCTCTGTTCCTTCATCACAATTAATGTCTTTCGTCGAGCAACCCTCTTCTGATTCAGCGAAATGCTGCAAGTTCTCAGTCTCAGTCTGTGGGGCCACGTCGCTCCACTCGTCTGGTCCGCAGCTTACTGCGACATCAGTTGTCTCTCTCTCTTCTGGCGCGCAGCTCACCGCAGCATCGGCAGTATTTTTAACGTAAAGTCCACAGCTCACTGCGACATCAGCAGTTTCCTTCACATCTAGCTCACAGCTCACTGCCACATCAGCAGTTTCCTTCACGTCTGGAATGGAGGATCGCTCGTCCTCGTCAGCTTCGCCACCAAATTCTTCCTCATCCCTTATATCTTCTAGCCATTGGCATTTGCTCAAGTTCATAGATAAAGCCATCGGGTTCCGCTGCCTCCTTCGCCAGTTGGTCCACTCCACAGAGCGCGCAACACTGTTAATTTCTGCTAGGACAAGTTCATACTCCCCGACTGGTTCTGCATCACACGGCTCGTCCAAAAGTAGTAACTCGCTTCCTTCCTGCTCTTTTGCAGCCGCATCTTCCGGAGTGCCACTACACGTCACCGAAATGCAATCTCGAGCTGCGTTATCACCCGTTTGCCGGTGGAATAGCACTGCATCATGGAGCAGACCAGCAAGTTGTAGCTTCGGCATGGCAACATACTTGAACACATCGCTGTCGTTGACATCAACAGGAGCTCGAAACAGAGGCACCAGTATCTCAAAGCACTTCAACTTAGCTTTCGCGAGTAGTGGCCGTTTTCGATAATTATCTTCGCTTCGAGTCTTCATCATCAGCATTTCCAGTTCGTCCAGAGCTAGTAGAGCAGCTTCTAGCTCCTCGGGAGCATTACTTAGATTCTGCAGCGGCTGCAACAATGCTCGAGCTCTCTTCACGTCCCCAGCAAAAACCCAACGTCGAAGTAGCGCAACCTCACGCGAGCAACCCCGCAACCAAGTCACATCCAGTCCGCTCTCCTGTTGCAACGCTAAGGAGCTGGCAAAAAGCCCCTTGACTTGCAGATACTGCACAACGAGATACAGCACATCGTTGTGGTGAGGCATGGACGACATTCTTGGCGTCGCTTCCCGAAACTGTGGCCAAAACTGAACGGCTCGAGACCAACCTACTACGCAGTACTGGTCAATGTGATGCGAAGCTTGTAAGGTAACGTTCACTTTAGACCCCTTGCATTCAGTGTAAGATGAAGGTATGGTTAGATGAAGGTGTAGAACACCATAGCATAGCATAAGGATAGTTTGTTGGTATGATGTCATCATGAGGTCCTGTCTGTTCTGATTGTCTGTCTACATGGTGACGATGCTGCTCTTGGGTGTATCAGCTCCTGCCCCGCCAAAGGCGTCGCTCTCGCCCGCAGCAGTCGCCCCGAAAGCTGCCGGCGCTCCGAAGCCGCCAGCTTCCGCCTCCTGCTCGCGCTTCTTCTTTCTTGAGTACATGGCGAACATGAGCGCGCCGACGATGATACAGGCCGCTAACACGCCAATAATAATGAACACGGCTGAACTAGTGCCACCTGAGTCCGATTCGGACGCTACCGACCCGCTGTTGGCCGACGCCGGATTCGCCCCCGCAGTGTTGTTACCGGCACCTTCAGTCGACGCAGAAGTGAGCGACGACGAAGAGCTGCTCAACGAGCCGTTAACGGACGACGAGAAGCTGCTAGATGACGAGAAGCTGCTAGATCTGCTCGCAGACCCTGACGTCGAGCTGGACGTGCTGCTAGAGCCCGAAACACTCGAAGACGTCGACGACGAAGTGGACGCCAGGGAAGCGCTCGTAGACGAGCTGGAATCCTCGGAAGTGGAGCTGGCTGTGCTGGAAGAGCTGCTAGAAACCTTCGAAGCAGAGCTAGACGTCGTCTTGGAGCCTGAACTCGACCCGGCCTCGCACTTGTCGCCACTGAATCCGTCGTTACACGTGCAGCCGAAAGTCGGCGCCCCGTCCGAACTCGTCGACACCAAACTGCAGGATCCCTGCCCATTGCACTGCACGCCATTCGCATTGCAGCCAGCTACACAACAACAAACACACAACAGTCAGTCAGCCAGCCACCACAGTCAATCGAGTCTCCATCTGATTTCCTTACCACTGCACGAAGACCCCCCAAAGTACTCGTCGCATCGGTCGATGGACAGACACTTGTAGACGCTGTCGCGCATGATGCAGGCCAGCTTTCCGCTGGCGGCGTCCGACGGGCAGTTGCCGGACGTGGAGCCGCCGCACGCGGCGCCCGCCACGCAGGACTGGATGGACGCCACCGAGTCACCGGCCACGCACGTCTCGCCGTCGCCGCAGTCCTCGGTGCTCGTGCAGTTAACGGCCATGCGCATGGCCTCCGCCGTCGGCTGCAGCGCCAGCAAGACCAGCACCACCAGCAGTCTCATGTCAGTCACACGCTTCGAGTCTTCTTCAAAATTGTACTTGGAATCTGTATGCCACGCGCGATATTGGAACTCGCAGAATTGGCCTTTGAGGTCGATTTGCGATGGGCTGGCGGGAGAGCGGAATATTTGTGCCGCACTTATGGAACTGCTGAACATTTATTACCGATACCGAACCGGTATTGACTGTACCGACAGACACAAAAAACTACAAACGTTTAGTGGAAGGTCTTATAAAACCAACTTTGGTCCGTAATCAGTAACCAGTACCAACTTTTGCACATCCAGAACCAACTCTTGGCAATTCTTTTTTTTGACGGCTTCCTATTGGCCGGGGTTACTCCCCGGAATGGAAGATGTGCCGCACGAAACTAAGGGGGTCGCAATACAATTGCTAAGATCATTTCCAGACGAGGCTGCTGAGACATTAACCTTCCGGAGAGTTTCCTCGAGCCATTCATTTTCCTTTAAAAAACCCTGGGTTTTGGCTGCTTTATTCTAAAAGCCCTTTTTTTGTTTTGCCTGTCCCAAAAATCCTGTCCCGCTTTTTTGGGCCTGTACCCAAAAATCCTGTCCCACTTTTCATCCGCAAACTCAGCCATCATTACTCACTGGAAGACTTGTATGTAGACCTCAAGACTTCTTCCTCTCAACTCGCCAGCATGGCGGACGCGGCCGCGAGCGTGACGGAGAGCGCAGTCACTGAGCATCTGACGCCGTCCACGACCATCCTGGACGGCATACGCGTGTACTTCGTGATAGCGATGAAGAAGCTCGCGTGGATGCTCGAGATCTCTCGAGTCGAGAAGAAGTACAAGGAGGCGAGATTGCTCGGCAACCCTCACAAGAAGGCCCAGTGTGACGTGCAGAGGCGCAATCCCTGGACGGAAGCTGGGCGACTTTGGCAAGACCTGCGCGACGTGCAAGATGTACCATGCATACGTGTATTGCTTCGTGATGAAGCGCAGCAACCTAAGCTTCACGCTCGACAAACTAGCGATATCTACGCGTCGATTCGAGACGCCAACGGACTTCATCCTGCGAGACTTCTACTGTACATGTTGCACTTCAGCAATCATGAGCGCTAACTCAGACACCGCTTCCTAACGAGATGGCCCACTTCAAGGAGAAACGCGTGGTTCTAAGTGTATTTACAGTGTTGATATCCCGGTAAAACAGCGTAAACAGACAACCGCAATATTTCAAGCAAAATTTGCTTGAGTACCCGAGCACCTATTTGTCATTGGGCAGCTCACGCTCTTTGCTGGTTGACGCGATCGCCACTGAAGCTTAACATCTATCCTAAATGAGGAGAAAAATGTGGACGTCGGCAAACAACTCGTGGAATATGAATTGAAATGGAATAACATTGGCTCTATATTGTGGGACTTTGATTGCCCTGATCCCCGCTCAACATCGGGGAGCTCGCGGCACCATCATATCGCTAGTAGTTTTGCACGTTCTTACGGAACATGACAAGACTTTCTGCCTACATGGTGGCGATGTGTGATCTCGGCGTACGTCCTGTGTGCCCGGCGTCTAGGTCTCGCTGGCCCACGGCACCGACCCCCTGAGTCGAAGCGAGCGCATTGGCGTACTCCTCCTCCTGCTCCTGCTGCTTCCTCCTGCGCGAGTACGCAACCAACAGGACCGTACCGAGAATGAAAACTGCAGCCATCACGAGGACGAGAATAAGCACGCCTGCCCGGATGCCGCCACGAGAAGTGCTGGACACCGACTTGCTGTTGGCTACCTCCGAAGAGCCCGATGAAGAAGAGCCATCGGAGTCAGAGGCATTGGAGTCCTCTGCGTTGTCGGAAGACGAATTGTCTGAGATATCAGTGGACGAATCCCCGGACGTGTCAGTGGAAGAATCGTATGATGTGTCGGTGGACGAATTGTCTGAGGTGTCAGTAGATGAATCATCAGATCCATCCGTGGACGAGTCATCTGACGTGTCTGCAGAGGTGTCCTCCGAAGTAGAATCGTCCTGGAGCGCTCCCCAAAACGAGTCTTCATCGTCGGTAGATGAAGAGTTCGTCGAGGGCGCCTCTGTCGAACCTGGTGCAACCTCGCACTTCTCTCCACTGTAGCCGTTTTCGCACGTGCAGCTGAAATTTGGGGTTCCGTCAGCGTTCGACGACATCATATTGCACGAGCCCTGGCCATTGCATCGCACTCCGTTCACACTGCATCCATCTGCACAATACACCACGACAGTCAGTCAATCTATTCATCACCACATAAAGCAAGTTTTCAACTTGTGACTTACCACTGCAAGAAACACCTCCGTAGTACGCATCGCATCGGGTAAGGGACACACACTTGTAGATGCCCTTGTTCCCGTTCAAAATCGCACAGCCTTCGCTGCAGTCGTTGTACGGTCTCCAGAGACAAGCAAGTTTGCCACTGTCATCCGACGGACAGTTGCCCATCGAGGAGCCTCCACATACCGAGGGGGGTACACAAGCCTGGACAGATGTGTCGGAGTCACCGGCAACGCAGGTCTCACCCCAAGCGCAATCCGCCGTAGTGGTGCAAGTGATGGCAGTTTGCAAGGCCTGCACGGAGCCCTGGAAGGCCAGGACAACGAGAGAGGAAATCCCAAAGAGCTGCATGTTGCCACGAATCCTTTGTTCGGGGGGAATTCAGCACTGAGCCGACATCGATTGGCGAGGCGATTAAGATGAACCTTTCAGGAGGTGCTGAGCAGGAAGGAGACACGGATCAGGGAACATTCAGTGGCTGCACGTGTTCGATACAAAGCGTTAGTGAGCGGAGCAAAACATGGCAGCCATGCCGCAAAAACCAGCCAAGACAAATCCCGCATTTAGCCTCCAGCGTGTGCCTTGCCTCAAGGCCGTTGCGGTTTGAACCAAGCTGCGGGCCACAAAGCCTTTCTTTCGAGGCTCCGGAAAACTTTGGCCCAAAGCTCGGATCCCTTGCCGCAAGGGCCTTGCTTACAGCGAAAAGAGCCGTTTGATATCGCTTTGAGATGAACCAGTTGGCCGCGTTGTAGGGGCACTTGTCATGTTAACGCTGTGCCCGCACGAGTAAACGACCACGGGAAGACACCAATGTTTTTAAGCTTGCCAAAGGACACATGTACTTGAAGCCAGCCTGTACCTTCATTTCAAGGAGCCAGCTGTGTCGTGAGGAAATGCAGTTGATCACCTCGCTCTACTGCACAGCTGTAGGGCAACTCGGGACATGGCACCACGTACGGAAGCGGGTTGCCTCGATTTGTAGCAGCTCGAGCTCGTCGGTACAGCATTGCTACCTCAGCGCTTTCGAAAGCATATCTGCAAACGGCGCACACTCGCGTTCCCGAGATATCTCAGTCGCCACACGCAGCACTGGGTAACTACCATCTTCGCTGTTGTAGTGGTGAAGTTTTCGCGTCCTCCGTGCTGTCAACGGCCCATGAAGTGGAAGGCATCGTCGACGCCGAAAAGTAGCGCATCATGATGGTTGTCAAAAAGTTGCTTGAGTGAAGTTGTCCTGGGTCAAGTCGGAATACATGTAGTGGCCGCCAGCTAGAGCGTGAACGAGGTCCACGATATACGGGTTGAAGAACGACTGACAGAGTATATGTCCAAGACGCAGTCTACGAACACCTCGCCAGCCGCGTACGTCGGTGTGAAGCAAGGAGATTACAAGAAACCAACCTTTGCCTTTACTTGACTTGCTCCAGTGAAAATGAGAGAATGCAGGGTTTGTGTGGCCATGAATTCGCTCTTTTGATATTCGTTGCGTGGAACATCGGATACCTCGAAGTCTTCATCGTACTCCGGGGGTCTTCCTCCACCGCGAGTCTTGTAGGCAAAATATTTGATCCTGCTGTGAGATTTCACGACCGAACATCCTCGTATCGACCCCCACCTGAAATTCCGTCTTGCCTGAGGCTGCTTCTTGCTAAACGAGTATTTGACGCCGATAATGTGTTGGTTGGTTACCCCAGCGCTAGGGTGAACATGATCTCCACAGCAGTGCGTCCCATTCTCATATTATAAGCTATTGGAATCTTTATTAAAAGATTCCAAGATATTGTGCATTGTATATACTTTGGCATAACCGAATTAATAAGTCTGTTAAGAACTCATTTTTATTTAGGATAACTCCTTTTGTGAAAACCGGTCGGAATGTCTAATCCCATTGTAAATCAGCCGTTTAAGAGTCTTATTTAGAGTTGTATACTCTTATTAATTTCAATCGAAGTGCTATTCAAAGATTACTTCCCTCGATTAAAATCCGAATTGAAAGGCGCTTAAGATAGTATCCGCGAGAGACATATTTCCGGTCGTAACGGATTTCCGGTCGAGCCAACCCTATTCTATGAGACTATTTTGTAACAAGGATGGCGTGTCCAAAAACAACGTTTTGATTGGATAGTTTGAACGACTAGATTGGCGCGAATTTCCCCTTTCGTATGAGGTACGATATACGCAGGTTGGCGCCATTTTCATTTTGTCAGAGCCAAGTGAAATTCTGACTATCCGAGCGAGGTGACCATGACTGCGATCGTGACAGAAAAGATGCAGAAAGACAAGCGCTGCATACAGCTCGTGCAAGAAGAGATGTTGAACCGGAAAGCAACGGCAATGCGGGGCGTACCGAACGAGAAATTGTATGCCTGTGTGGCCGGCGATGTGCTCGTGGAGTGCCGCACCGGACCGATGCTTACGTATCTATCGAAAGGAGCCGAGGAAGGCCTGCTCGAAGCACAGGGCCTCGCGTGGTTTCACTGTGTTTTTGTAGGGTGATGTGTAGCACACTAGGTATTTGTATGAGTCGAAGTGACNGAGCCTGCTTTGGCAGCCTACGAAGCTCGAACACTCCGGCCAGATAGGCATGTGTTCGCTAAAACAAGTCGGGAAGCAGCACAATAGGACATCGTGGCATTAACCGAAGACAACTAGCGCAATGAGTTGGACTAAGCTGGAGCTACGACGCCGAAAGGGCTGAAGGGCTGCTGTGGTTTCAGCTTTGGTATGCTTGTGAAGGAAGCTAGAGCCACAGAATCTGCGGGGCGTCGAGCTACCCGTGGGCGTATACAGGTAGCTGCCGAGGACATTGGCGACTTTCTCATCCAGTGCACTGATGTACATGTTGGTGAGATTGCGAGCACATACTGGACAATGCCGACCCACATGCTAATGCAAAGCTCTCTGCCATGTTCCTGGCTTAATAAGAGATGCCAGCTGGACACGATCGAACTCGGATTTAGGTCACCGTACCCTTATTTAGACCTCTAAATACTTTTCGTGGCTTATGATTTATGTTGGGGATGTGCACTTCAAATCCTCGAATTGTGGGCGATTGACAATGGACATTCTGACCGGTTTTCACAATAATTACGACTTTCTCGCTTTGTAAAGTCGGTTTTGAAAGATGGAGATCGCTCCTCAAAACTCGTGATTACGCAAGAAAAGCCGTCAGTAGTGCTTTGAAAGACCGAATTTTCGAATCGTCCGCGAAAAAACATGAATCAAGTTAACCGATAGCGTTGAAATAACGACTCTCGTTATTCCCGCCTGACGAGGACCTCAACTCGCTATCGATGTTGTTGCCTTCCCAGTGGAATCCACATTGGAGTGAGAGTCGTTACTTCAACACTATCGGTTGACTTGATTTTTGTATTGAATAAAGAGATATAGGTTTAGAGGTGGGGGCAAAGGAAGTCAGAAATACATTGGAAAATTGACGCGTTATGCTACGAGGCAGCGCCAGGAGAACTCACATTTTCATCGAGGGGTAAGTACCTCTACATATGTCTAGCTCTGCTTGCAACATTTCTAGGTTGAAGAGCTTCTTCAGGAGTAACAAAGCGGTGAATTGCTGTCGCCAACTACGAATTTGGTGATTTGCAGTGTCACGACATCCGTCCCAAGGTCCCTGTTAAAATACATATTATAATCAAAAATTTCTCAGATATGAGTATCGTACGTAAAGAGTATTAGAAATAATAGTTTAGGCTGTAGTGCTACCAATCAGTAATACCTATGTAGTGTTGATATAATCAGAGCCCATTGGCAGGCTTCTGCCAGATGGGCGTTAGTACTCATCTACCCATTTGAGTTCATATGGGCATGATTTTCGATCTTCAGATGAGCATTCCGATACAAATGTTATTGTAATCAAAGAGGCATTCTGCAAATATATAGAAACATGTATTGGTACATCGTGGGTAAAGTTGGCATTCCTTCTGTAATAGGTTGGTGCTACGGCTGAGCCAAGTCATGGCAGCCGGCAGCGATGGACGTCGGCGCAGTGCGTGCGCTGGCGACGGCCAGCAGAACAGTGCGGGCGGGGATGAGGCGGATGATCAATGGGTGCTCCGCCACAGCAGGCAGCTGCGGAGCCCGAGCGACAGTGGCAGTGGAGGATCACACGACGCGATCTTCTGCTGGAGGGTCGCTTTGTGCTGGCGACCCGGCGGAATGAGCGGTGGAGAGCGGTGCAAGCGGCGTGGGTGGTGAGCAGCGCGCGGCGAGTGGACGGCTCGGTCGCCGCGCGAGCTCGAGACCGATCACTGGCGAACTCTCCGAGTAGCAGCTAGGGGAAAGCGCAGCAGAAACGAGAGCGGTCGGGCCTGAGCGTGAAGCGAGGTCTTGGTGGCAGCGGAACGGACGGGTTGGACGAGCGGAACGGACGGTTTGGACGGACGGAACGGGCAGGGAGCGGCTTACGGACCTGAGGTGTTGCGGGGAAAGCGCAGCGTCGGAGCGAGGACAGACAAGGAGACACTGGATCTCCGAGTTTGCCGTGCGGCTGCTTGTTAGGGTAGGCTCCCGAGGCGTACGCCCGTGTGGCCTAGTGAGCGACGACTGGTCTCCTGTGACGTGGAGGTGCTTCGCGTACCCCTTAGGTTAGTGTAGCAGCTACGGAACGAGACNGGACAGCAGCGCAGCACTCGAGCAGTACGGTCCGCCGGCGAGCAGGCGACAGGAGACTCGTTACACTTCGTTGCGTTCATAAAACTTCCTCCACGACGTGGGTCGCGGGCCTTCTTTGTGGAGTTCATCGGAGGAATTAGATCGAAATACTGTCTAGCTTGGACCTCCCCCTCCATTACTTAGACGGTCTCGGCGGGGGCCTTTGACTCGCTTCAGCACACTAAAATCCCCTCCCACAGAGTGCGTTCCCGGTGAAATGCTAGCTAGACCAATTGCAAAGGCACCGAGAAGATTAAATACTCCTTTTGTGTTAGCAATTTCCACGCGTCGTCGAGCTTCTCGCGTGCCTGCCCGTCCATACAGGCACAGTCAGCTGTGATTGAGAATCCCCAGGCAAAGTCTAGCAGATAGCTAATCATATAGAGAGGTTAATAGCCGCAACAGATCGAATATATCGTACGATGTCATTTTCATATGGGTTCCTAGAGTCATGTTTTGAAGTGCTTCCCTTAAAGCACAGTAACAGATCGGTAGACCACTTTAATCAAGGGGATCCCTTAGTCTAGCTTTTTAAAGCAGATTAACGACCTTAGAAAAGGTAAGGTAAGGGAATTGTAGTTGCTTTCAACTTAGCTGCCGAATCTATTGCTCCTCCCCGACCGGTCGTCCAACCGTAGAGCGTCGCGTCCACTAGCACCTGGGCGGCGTTCAGCGTGAGTAGCCCCCATGTGGGCAGAACGATTGTCGACCAGACAGCTACTGGCCTGCTGACTCCGTCGGCAGGACAGAAACGGCCGGGTGAGAGCTATTATCGGCGACCAACAGCCCCGGGTGGACCATGGCTGCTCCCTCGCAAGGTATCCCGAACATGCATTAGTACTAGAGTCCACATGAAATACGCACACATACACAGAGATTCTAGCACCCACAGCCAAGGAGGCGATTGTGGTGTAGTGGGTCTGCGAAAATTGCTAGTCGCAGGGCCCTCTCACACACAGCGCCCGAACCACCGACTAACGAAGGGGGTACTCCGATATCCGTTGGATGCCAAAAACCTTGCTCACCTTGTGTATCCGTCGGTAGGGCTAGGTCGCTTTTCGGGTGATCTCGGAGGAAGTACTTGTGTCGATCTTTTGACTGCCTTGGCCGGGCAGCGGGACTTGTGACGGCAGCGCGGAAAGTCCTTCACGCTGTGTCGTTGGGGGTCGAGTCTACGGTCGATAGTTCGAGATCGCGACTCGGAGGCCATAATCGA
>LGSN01000637.1:0-26850 GCA_001314375.1 Phytophthora podocarpi | reverse complement strand
GCTCTTCCAATACGCTTCGAGGTGTTTGCACCTCCTCGAAGTCAAGACTTGATAAACTTTGCTGTCGAACAAAGTTGTTCGGCGCACCTGAGTCTACCAATACATGAAGAGAGTCCGCTCTCTTCGAGGTCACGTTTAGGATGACAAGGTTTGGTTCGTTGCAGTGAGAGTGCCTCACTAGGGGCTGCAGTCCTCATTGACGCGTGTCCAATGTCGACACGCATGACTGCTTCACNTTCACATGCAGTTTAGCCTGCCGCAAGCTAAACTCTTCTTGCATTGCGAACGCGATCGCAGCTTCGTGAGTACTCAGTTACTCTCGGAAGAGATAGGTTTTGACCAGCTCATCCTCCAAGCCTTTCATGAACGTGACGACCTTGGTCGCCTCGTCTATCGGGTTGGTCACGATGTTCGAGACCGAGTACCATGCCCTTTGGGCGTAAGCATGAACATCATGCTTGCCCTGCTGCAGATCGAGGAAATCTGTCTTGATCGGAACTCGCTTTGCGGGAGCTCAAACGCTCGTCTGAGCTCCTGCTTGAAATCCTCGTACGTGCTGAAGCATGTAGGGTCCGTGACTCGGCATCCGTACCCCAGCATCCATTACACCTACCTTACGGATCTACGCCCAACTCCTTGCTCGTCCGCCAAGGCATGACATGGCGAACGCAACCTTCGACAACGGTTCGGCGATACGTCGTGCCGTAATAGCTGTGTCAACTTCGACAAGCCAACGGAGAAGAGGTTCGCCCTCTTTTCCCACGTAGTTGCTCACGTGGAACCTTAGCAATATCGATCGCAGTGTCGTCAGGGACGACGCCGTCGTAGAGGCAGCAGCATCTCGCTCTTCCTTAACGTTAAAACCTAGAACAACACCGCGTTGCTCTGTCGGTGATAGCGTGCGTAGCATCGCCGCTACAGCCGCCTCGGCAATGACTGTTGACAGTCGTCGGAGCGCCTCCCACTCTGGGTCCGACAGGTGGGGACAGTCTGCACGCGCAATGTGCGTTGCAGACGAAGTTGGACTTCCCTCCATCGGAAGGTTCTCTTGCCCATGTCCGTAAGACTCCATGCGAACGTGTAGTTAGTCGGTCGTTGGACGGACTACAAAGTGCTACCAGGTGTAATNTATGATTCTAATTGGGTAGAAAGATGCTGTTTTCTACCAATGAGATCTCTAAATGCATGCAGACCAGTCGTTCGACTAAATGTAGCCATTGGTGTGCATCACACGGTAATTAACATCTAACAGAAACCACTTCTGTTAGGTTACAAGTGATGTAGCCACTTGTACGTGTAACCCTGTTACACTCCCTCAGGTGAGGGTCTTGGAAGTCATAATGTTTCTCCGTTGCTTTATGTTGAGGATGGCAGGTGTACTGGTCCCCACTGACGTAGTACAAGTTGTCCATGCATGTGGGTCGTTTATCCAATGAAGGCTGTGGGTGCTGGAGGATTTCCCAGTGGAATTGGCCCACGAGGTTGTCCACTACATGTTACAGTTAGTGAGACTATCTAAGAAGCAGGAAAAACTAGTTGAGCTGCGAGCTCAGTCTACAGTAATACAGACTGCCTCAGAGATGGCTGTTGCTGCCTGCTCGTCAACTTCCTGCGAGCTTGGTTTTTCTCTCTGCGTGCCCGACTGAAGTTTGTCTCAGGTTATGAGCCCAAAGCTCACGCTAGAGAAGCCCACTTGTTACTAAGCCGTCATGGTCGAGAAAAAGAAAGAGACAAAGGAGGCGAGCGATGAAAAGAAGACGATTCCCCATTTGATGGCAAGGATTACGAAGTATGGCACGAGTGGGTGAAACTGAAGCTGCAGCGCAAGAACCTGTGGAAGTACTGCACGAAGGACACCCCGGAGCCAGATCAAAGTAAGGAAGTATACAGCGTAGGCAAGTGAAACATCGCGGGCAAAGGACGTTATCTACGACGCGATGACTAACCAAATCATGAAGGCGGTGAAGTATGAACCCATTCCGTTTCGTGTCATGGAGCGTTTAAAAGCGCTTCATTGGCAAGACTTGCTTGAAGTTTGCAGAAGAGAGAACCAAGTTGAATCGCCTCCGCCTGCGTCCCAACGGTAATTTGCCCGATAACCTCAGTGAAATGCGTTGGCTGATGGAGATAGTTTTGGAAGTCGGAAAACCATTGAACGAATATGCAAAGCCTGCGTTGTTGGTGAAATCTCTACCACGAGAGTATGATCATGTCGTACAGACCTTCCTGCGAGCCACAAGTCAGAAGACCCTGGTAATCCATCAAATTATGACCAGCTTGAGCTTGCATTGGAGATGACTTAGACCATCGGCAAGGTCGAAAGTTGGAAGGAGACAAAGGCGATGATGAAGAGAGATCGTGATCGCGGTGGAGGTCAAGGGCATGGTTTGGCGGTTGAAGTTTTGGTGGTCGTGGCAATCAAGGTGGAGGCCGTGGTGGCGGACGCGGTCAAGATAACAGCAGCCATAAGCTGTTTTCACTGTCATGAGCTAGGACATCAAGTGCGGGACTGCCCGTATTTGGGCAAGCGTCCGCCGACGGGAAACGGAGTGGTGTTCTGCTCTAAGCTGAGTGAAGGAAAGAGTGCTAAGCTAGTGGTAAGGCCCACTACGGCAATGGAAGTGATGCTAGCGCCTACGTTATTCTTTAGCAAGTCATGAAGATGACAATGCCAATGGTAAATATGGCACATGATAAATGGTATCTCAATTCCGGTGCATCCAGTCACATTTCCAACCAGATGACTGACTTTGTGGAGTTTACACCGCTCAGTGCTCGAGTGCGAGCTGGGGGTAAGCATTACTTGAGGATGGAAGGCATCGGAACTATAAAGAAGGAATTGGATACTTCTCGAGGTCCGTGTATGCTGACGATGTATAAAGTACGCTATGCACTCGAGTTGCAATGTAGCCTGCATTATGTACGTCGGCGATTGAGCAGATAATTGCCTGCTTATGAACGTGTGAAGGTACTCTTTGATAAACCTGAATATGCCGACATTTGTTTATCCTCCAGCTCGACTACTGCGTACGTTGATGATACCAGTCTCTATCGCTTGAAGCTGGAGAGTCCTCAAGACGTGGTCGTGGTGGCGTTGTCAGCTCAAGTTAGTAGTTTGAATCTGTGGCATACGAAATTTGGGTAACCTGGCAACGATGCGTTTAATGCGCTGTTCAGCGAAGATCAGTGGTCATTGACGCATGCGAATCTGCGCGTTTCTGATGGATACAGCTGTGAGACTTGTGTCAAAGGAAAACTCGCGAGAAAGGGTTTTAAGTCACAGAATACACAGAGCCGAGAGTGGTTAGTTGGTGAAATGGCATACCTGGATATTTGGGCCCGTATGCAGAGTCATCTTTTGGTGGTATGCAATATTTTGCAGTGTTTGTGGATGTGAAAGTCGCTCTGTTACGTTGTACCTACTCGAACATCGCTCGGACCTTTATAAGAAGCTCAAAGCCTATTATGAACTGGTGAAGACGCAGCTGCATGTGCGAATGAAGGGATTGAGGTCGGATAATGCAAAAGAGTTTAAGCATCTTCAGTGGATGTGCGTGTCGAAGTACGGCATGGAGTTCACTAGCAGCATCAATCACACTCCTGGGCTAAATGGAGTCGCAGAAAAATGATCCGCACTATCACAGAGAGAATGAGATGCATGCTGGTTCATTTCGATCTGCCAGAGGCAATGTGGGGTGAGGCAGCAGTGACATTTGCGTACTGCGTGACTATAGTGCCAAACTCTGTTCGAGGAATGGAGGTACCTTATTCTGTTTGGCATCGTCAGACACCTGCATACGCAAAGTTGAGAACTTTCGACTGTGCAGTGCTCTCGTATGTAGATAAGGTGGAGAGACAGAAGATGGAGATCAAGGCTAGAGAGGCAATTTTCGTTGGTTACGCTCGTGACAAGAGAGGTTGCCGGTTGCTGGATATCAAGCCTCATAAGGCCTTTTACAGCCACACTGTCGTGTTTTATTCAAATAAGGCTGGTCGATTTCTGACGGAACCATCATCAGCGGCAAGTGCTGTGTCTACGAAGGGATATTTTTGTGTGGACAGCACCAAGGGTGACGACATCGAGTCTATACTTGATGAAATGCATGAGGGTGAAGTTGGTGGGGCAAATAATAGAACTGGTTCTCGGACTGGTGGGGCCGAAGACAGCATGCACGATGACCAGCCAGGTGGGCCTGTTGTGAGAAGTGCCCGGTCGCGAGAAGCGAGGGCGAGTCAGTAGTGGCGCCTCGGAGGCCACAGATCCTCCACGAAAGAGAAAGCGACTTGCTATGCCAAACACTAGTACACAAGTACAGTGTCCGTATGCGGCACGGGGCAGCAATCGGAGGCAGACCACCTGCGAGGTGAGTGCGTACCGCCCAATGTAACACCAAAGAGTGTTAAACGAAACCAACGCAGCAGTTGGCGGTGCAAGGTACCGGCAGCAGAGATCCGACCTTTTTCTGAGCGTCAGGCAACAAACCGTGGCGCATCACCAACGGCAAAGCGGCTTTCGTCTTCGATGTCTCGTGAGAAATATATCATAGACTTGGAGAATACCGCGTGATGCCGCAAGTAAGGAGCGATCGCCGACGTCCACTTGCAGAGCGTTGCGTGAGTTCGTGACGTCGAAAGGTGCTCGCACTGAGGACTGCCAGTAACACGAAGTGGTCGTGTAAGCAAACCGTATATGTGGTTTGTGACTACGTCTACATCACCTATGAGAAAACAAATCCAGATGCTGCTGCGAGCAAATCATCCGCTAGGTGGAAGAGAGCTCGTGAAGAGATCCAGTAGGGATTATCACGGTTGGAAAGTATGTTTCAACAGCCAATCAAATCAAAACTTCGTGTCCCGTTCTTATCCTCTGAAACCTACTGAAGGAATCGGGAGGTTTGAGCAAGAGTTGAAGGTTTGACGTGATTGGTCAACGATTCTGCGAGAAGATTTAATTTGATTTGCTGTGGAACAGTATCCGTGAGAGACATATTTCCGGTCGTAACGGATTTCCGGTCGAGCCAACCCTATTCTATGAGACTACTTTGTAACNTACGATCCACGCAGGTTGACGCCATTTTCATTTTGTCAGAGCCAAGTGAAATTCTGACTATCCGAGCGAGGTGACCATGACTGCGATTGTGACAGAAAAGGGGCAGAAAGACAAGCGCTGCATGCAGCTCGTGCAAGAAGAGATGTCGAACCGGAAAGCAACGGCAATGCGGGGCGTACCGAACGAGAACTTGCATGCCTGTGTGGCCGGCGATGTGCTCGTGGAGTGCCGCATCGGACCGATGCTTACGTGCCTATCGAAAGAAGCCGAGGAAGGCCTGCTCGAAGCACAGGGCCTCGCGTGGTTTCACTGTGATTTTGTAGGGTGATGTGTAGCACACTAGGTATTTGTATGAGTCGAAGTGACCGGTTATATGTTACAATCAGACATGTTGCCTCCGATTTATCTTGTTTTTTTGTATGGGTCCGTAGGCGACCGGAAATATGTAAAACACGGATACTAATAATCCACACGAAGCAACTTTGGTGAGCTTTGGTGAGCACAGACCGCAGCTTCGCTTATTTTCCCAACATTGACGCTAGGCCATCGCATTGATAAAGAGCTCCTCATCGCCTTCATCTACGTCGCTATCGGCGTCGTCAAGCAACTGAACTACTGTCGAGGTCTGTAGATGCTGCAGCAGCACGCACACTGGTTCGTGTCATCGCATGCGCTGCTATCGTTGTTGGAGCCGTTCGTGTGTGATCTTATATCTACCAATGGAAAAACAGTGCGCATTTCTGTTCCCTGCTCAGCACTCACAGTTGAATGGCGAATGTTTAATTTGATTGGCAGCTGAAACATACTTACTTTCCAACCGTGATAACCCCTAGTGTGCAATAACGAAAGAGGTATGGTGGCAGGACTACTACTGTATGTAATTACTGAGCCAATGACCATGATTGAGGCGATGCAGAGTGAACACTTCATGCAGTGGAGAAGTGCGACTGACGCCGAATACAATGTCTTGTTGAAGAATAGCACTTGGGAGTTGGTCCCACGCGAGAAACACAGGAAATTGTTGAAAAACCGATGGGTGTTTCGCGTTAAGTATCGCGCAAATGGAGAGTTTGACATGTTCAAAGCGAGATTAGTGATCAAAGGATTTATGAAAGTGTATGGCGTTGACTACCTTGAAGTGTACTCGCCTGTTGTTAGGTTGGAGACATTGCGAGGCCTCTTGACTCTAGCAGCTGTGTTGGACTATGAAGTGCACCAAATGGATGTGACAACAGCCTTCTTGAATGGCAAGATAGACATTGAGGTCTACATGGAGCAGTCTGAAGGTTATACAGTCAAAGGCAAGGAGAACTGGGTTTACCTTTTGCTAAAAAGCCTCTATGGCTTGAAGCAAGCTCCAACAGTGTGATTTCAGTTGCTGAAGTCATTTTTGGAGGAGCAAGATTTCAGGATGCTGCAATCTGAAGCTTGTGTTACAATCAAAGTTATTGATGGACATTTGGTGTTCAGTCCTCTACGTGGATGATTTGATTCTGTTTGCTCCTACCATGGCTCTTATCAGCCAGATGAAGCAAATGTTCCGTGATCGGTTTGAGATGAAGGATCTCGGTGAACTGCACTATCTTCTAGGCTGGTAGATCACACAAAATCGCGAAGAGAGGACGATATGTGTTGGTCAGACGAAGTATGCGGAGTGTTGAATAGGTTCAACATGAAATATTGCACTGGATGCAGCACTGCGGACTTGAAATTGACCAAGGCCATGTGTCCAACCGATCATGATGAACGACAACTTATGAGTAGCAAGCCTTATCATGCACTCATTGGAAATTTAGTATACTTAATGCTGGGGACGCGCCCAGATCTGGCGTATTTGGTACGTGAATGCAGTCAATTCTTTGAGAATTCCGGACTAATGCACTGGAGGGCTGCAAAGCGTGGTCTTCGTTATTTGTGGGAGACATTGGACTATAGCTTACGTCTTGGTTGATTAGAGTGGACGGAACAGGAGCTGAATAGACATCTGCAAGCCTATGCTGATGTAGATTTTGCCAACCGTGTTGATGATCGAAAGTCTGTTGCTAGCTATTGACGAAGTTTTGTGGCAGTACAAGTTTTTTAAACCGTCAAGTAGAGAGGACAGTTGCACTACACACTACAGAAGCGGAATATATGGCGCTGGGTTGCTGGTGTAAGAAGTAATTCACCTACGGCAAATGCTGCAAGTTGAAACAGAAGGAACCCTCAGAAGTGTTCGTGGACAATGAGAAGCTAGCAAAGAATCCCGCTATCCACAACCGCCCGAAGCACATAGATGTTCGTCATCATTTCGTGCGGGAGCGTGTAGAGCTGAAGGAAATTGATGTGCTGCGGGTTCTTGGTGTCGACAATGTTGCCGATGCATTTACGAAGCCCCTGCCGCGTGCGGTATTTGAGAAGCTCAGAAAAAAAGATCAGGTTCTTTTTTAAATACATCATTTCTTCATCCAGGGTTGGAAAAAAAGGCTTTATATGACTCCACGGAGTTTGCCCGATAAGCTTTTGTATGTGTTCGCTTTTTTTGTGTACATATGTAAATGTGCAGTACTGCTATGGGTAAGATTTTAGAACTTCCTAAATCTAAATGAAAAAATTAAAGGTGCAGAAACCAGCCGGTGACAGATTGGAGTTTTATTGTCTTGGAGAGTGCGGGGAATGCTTAATCTGGACCATCGTTTAAATTTACCATTTCTCACGCAGCAGTGGATTATTTCGACAATTTCTCATTCAGAGGAATCTCTGAATGTGAATCTGTTCCATACATTTCACACATTAATCCTTTACTGCAATAGACAATAACCTGTGGGAACGTAGAAGGTCAACTTCCTGCGAGTTCGGGTTTTGTCGCCTCACTTTCAAAGCGCTCGCGAACAAGTGTGTCAATGCTGTCGGTGCTTCGTTCTCGGTCGCGGCCGGCGGTCGCTCGCTCGGCGTTGCGATGGCAGCAGCAACGTTCTGCCTTTTCAACTCCGTCCTCGTCTTCCAAGCCTTGGGGTTTCGCCCGTCGCGCGTGGAACTCGTACGCTTCGCTGCTGGAGACGCACCCGCTGCGCACCAAGATCATGACGGGCGGCGCCATCGCGGGGCTGGGCGACGTGGGTTGCCAGTTCGTGCTGGAGGCCGCAGAAGACAAGCGCGAGCTGGACGTCAAACGCGCCGCCATCTTCACCCTCTTGGGTGGCGTCTTGATCTCGCCTGTGCTCCACGTCTGGTACGGCTTCATGGGCGCGAGGCTGCCCGGGGTCTCTACGGCTGCAGTCGCGAAGCGCCTGGCGCTGGACCAATTGGGCTTCGCGCCAATGTTCCTGCCCATCTTCTTGTCGTTAGTGCTGACGCTCGAGGGGCACGCGGAGCTGATCCCGGACAAGCTGCGGAACGACTGGTGGCCCGTCACCAAAGCCAATTGGGTCGTCTGGGTGCCAGCGCAGATCCTCAACTTCCGCTTCGTGCCGGGGTCCATGCAGGTGCTCTTCTCCAATGTGATGGGGCTGCTCTGGAACGCGTATTTATCCTACGTCAGCCATGCGGAGGTGCCCAAGTCTCTTCTGGAAGAGGAGGCGACGGAGGCGGAGGCGGAGGAGACTGAGCACTAAGATGCAGGGAGAGAAAGAGAGTCGGGTGCCTTTCCAGCTATTTGATTAATTAGACTTCTGGTGGTCCAAAGTACTCACTCGTACCTGTCTGTAGTGAGCTAGCTCTACGATATGCTACTGGTATTGCGGACTTCCGAATGTATTTTGCAGTGGTGTTGTCAGGTGTTTACGCGCTGACTGGACGGTCTTGGCCACGAACGACGCCAAGCCGGTCGGCGGCGCGATTCGATCACGAAAGCTACGCCGGTCTTGGTCGTTTTGGCTGACGGAGGAAGAAAAGTACGAGGCCGACGGCGACAACCAAATGGTGGCGTTCGCGCACTCTGGCGCTGGTTCGCTGACTGCGTTTGGTAGCTCCATCAAGTTGTTAAACAGGTCCGATCCGCGTCGGTTTGTGACCTCCCTTGTCGACCTCACGGGGCGGATCGTCGTGCGTTTCTTCTGGCCTTTTCGCTTGGCCATCGCGTCACTAGTGCTGTTATTACCAAGTGAGACAACCTCGTAGTCACCATTGCGCTCGGAAGTTGCCAACCGCAGCTGGAGCTTCTCGATCTGTTCTTCTAGTGTGGCTTTATCAACCGAAAGCGTCTTCAGCTCGAATTCCATCTGAACCAAGTCGGCGCGTAGACTGGCTATCACCTCGTCTTGTGCCTGCAATTGCCGCGCTTCGAAGCCTGCAGCACCAGTGACAGTGGCGTCTAGTGCAGCCTTTAATGTGTCGCGCTCATTTTGGAGATGCAAAACTTGCGCGTGAGCCGAGGCGAGTTCCTCTTCTAGTCGGCGGCAGTGCATGTGAGCTTTGTCCAGTGCCTTACGTGCCTCTATTCGGTCTCGGCCAGCACAGGCAACGGCAGCCTGAAGCAATTCTGTCTGTTGTTGTTGTTGTGCAAGCGCACGCAGCAGTTCTTCGTGCGCTTCACGTGCGTCGCTTGCCAATTGTTCATCTTCTGCCCGCTGCGCCACCAGCCTTGCACTTTGCTTGAACAAGGCGTCCCTCTCGACTCGAAGTCCGCTTAGCTCGCGTTCAAGCGCAGCATTTTTCTGCATAAGAGCGAGACGTTCATCTTCCGCCTCCTTGCGCTCTCGCTCGTGGCCTCGTTCCTCCATGTGAGATGCCAGTACTTCTACATCTTCTTGCAGTTGACGACAGCGTTGTATAAGAACCTCGCGACTCCCGTCTCCATTGTCAACCTGTGTTTCATGCTCGCTCTCCCCACACTCATGGTCGCTGTCGTCTGGATTGTCCGACAAGCCCTCGATTTCAGGGGAAGAAGTCACTACTACAGCGTCCTTGCTTGTGACTTGCTTCTTTGCTGCAAACGAAGTGTCAAACTCGTTGACGTATCTATTTTGCTGGTTGGAGGATGATAGCGTAGCTTGACGGTGCTGCGTCCAGGTTCGTGCTGATGAGGAGGGGTCCATCCTGCTGCTGTCGATCGTTGTTACTACGAAAGTACGGCCGAAGTGAAGCACTCAGCGCAATGGAACAGCAGCGATCACTTCAACCAGGAATACACTAAGATGGCTACATTAAAATAGAACACAAAAATAGAATCTGTAGCCATTTTGATGATCGAATAACCTGCAACGACTGTAGCAACCTGCACCTCGCACAAACGTTTCTCATCATGCAGTCGCATCACTTCACGAGCCACGACTTGGATGTACGCTAAAGTTTGGCGCTCGCAGATAGCACACTTGGCTCAGTGTACGCACTAAACTTGCCTTCATCTGCTTGCAATGCGTAGCTGCTCGAGTCGTATGTCCATGATTGCATCCAGCAGTTGCCGAAGCTGCCCGCCGCCGCGGATGCCGCTGTGACGGGTGCTAGCACTCAAATGCCGACGCGCTGCTCATCGTATCATACTGTGTGCACCAATATGCTCAAGGAGGTGGTGTCGTTGCTGTCGCTCTTCTCGCCACGACTGTGCCGCCTCATCGGACAGGTATGGGACCTCGCATCGCTCAACGTGTTCGTGCTGCTGCAGGTGGCGAATACAGCGCTGCAGGAGGCACAGCAGCTGCGTGACCAGCTCGTGTTCATTGAGCGTTTCCACGCGGAGAGCTTACAGCGACAGACGACTCTCGTTCAGCGATATGAGGACGAGCTTGCTCGCCATCGAGTGAACGAACAGGGACTGCGAGCTGAGCTGCAGAAGGTCCGTCAGCGTGCCAACCGCCTTGCAGTGGAGAATGGCCAGTTGCATCTCGTCGTGAGCCGAGTTCTGAATGCGCAAGCCACCATGGAAGCTACTCACTATGACAGCTCCAATCCTGCCGATCAACTGGTCATGCAAGAGTCTGACGGGCCGAGCTTCTGCGAGGACATCGCTGCTGTTGGAGACGTCGAGGAACAGGAGCTCTACGGGGTTGGAGACGGCGACGAGGACGCTCTGGCACGCATAGAGACTGTCCATCCCATTGAGAGCTACGCAACTGACTTCGGACAGCTCTTTCAAGCGCTGTTCGAAGGAGAGGGGCGCAATGTCCGCATGCTGAACGAAATGGATCGCTTCATCAACTCGACTGCCGTAGCCTTGCTTTGGCGTTATGGCTCAACGGAGGAGGAGCACCAGATGATGCACCGAATGCTAAGCGCGAGCACAGTCGGCACACAAACCGACGGCACTTTGATCGAGAAGCCTTCACATGTAAGCTCTCGAAGTGGGGAGCACTGGGAATCGGACAGCGAGGACTGCAACTCAGACGACGACGGAACAAGTTCGCGTGTGCCCATTCAAAGTCATGCGCCGATCCAGGAAGACAACGAGGATAATCAGTCGCTGCAGACGTCCGTGAAGCACGAGGTTGTGGCAGTCACCAAGCACCAGGTGATTCCAGCCACTTTACGTGCACAGCTAGACTCGCGACCTCGTGTTCACCGCGTACTGGAAAAATCTCAGCTCAACCGCATCTTGCTACGGCTTTATCTCGAGAAACTTGAATGTGATGCACGCACTTTACGACGACGAAGAGTATTGAGCGCTCGTGTCACTCGTTCTGGAGCCGCTACCAATGCTTCTGACGAAGGCGCAGTATCCATTGCAGTAGTCCGGACACCACTTCATCGCTTTATGAAAGAATTCTTCCTCTCACGCTACGAAGTGCCAGCGCTGGCCGATTTTCACATGATGGAGGTCGTCAAGAGCTGCCTCTACTACCACGAACAGCTCAAGATCGCTCTTCGTCGAAGTGCCGTCTTCGCGTCCGCGGCTTTAGTTGATTGCCTTCCAGGAATGCCAGAGAATCTCATCCAACAAATGCAACACCTGCAGCATCAGTCGCTACACCACAATCAGACCGCGCTAAACGACCACCCACTCCAGGACTGTTCCCAACAGCAGCAGCAGTTTGTTGCTGCCGATGTTCGCGTAGCACTTTTTAGTCGACTTTGTGAGCTTGTACCTTTCGACGCACGCGAAGCTGCAGTAGACTCAGCGGTAGTGGGTGGAAATCTGTCGGCTTGCCTAATGAATGCGGTCGTCGATGTGCTGGGTGACGTATTGGAGCTAGACCCTGCCGTGCCGTCTCTCGCTGCGGTGGAGGAAATCCCGACCGAAGCTAGCTGGGCTTTTCCGCGCGATCTAGCTATCGAGCTTTTGACGCGACACTTCTCGTTTGTCGACCAAACAATTCTTGAGGACACCAAGGCTCAACTTGCGCGCTTGGCCCCTGTGCTGCGATCAGCATCCGTCGAGGATGCCATTTCAGCCGATTGCATTGCCGTAGACGTGTTCCTTGCTCTCTTTGCGACCACGTGGATCAAATACGACCAACGACTTGAGAGCAAGCTGCGTGAGAGCTTCCGCCACCAACTGCTACTATCATCGCCGTTCGCCAGAAAACAGTTGACAGACGCAAGAACTGCAGTAGATACCACGATCATTGAGAGCGGAGAGGCTTCGCAGTGGAACAACGAGGGTGTGGTTGCAAGACCCATTAGCCGGATGAGCACCCGACGCTCCACCACAATGTTGCCGACGGTGGCAATAGGGGCGGCAGCAATAGCGATGAACTCCTCGCCACTGGAGTTGCTCGCTCAGGCTTGGTCAATACTTGAAAATGAGACGCTGTCATCTCTGGACGTGGAAGAGCTTGAGAACACGATCCGGGGTCTGCTGGAAGCCAAGCAGCTCGATGCTAAGCATCGCCGCCAGCAGCCAGTGAAAAAGACGTGCAAGGACGTTCAAGGTCCGACGGGGTCTGCCATTTCTCTCGGCGGCGTAACCGAGAAAGAGTTTGTCTTTCACACACTCCAAGTACTTCGACGACGACGCAACAATTACGGGTTGCGCACAAACAGCAGACGCCCACCCCGTTTTGCTGCATACGGAAGCCATATTCACGAAGAAATCGGATCAGAAGACTCGGGCGAGATGTTGATTCCTCTTGGGTCACTCAAGGCAGGCCTCACCAGCGATAGTCTTGCGTACGTCACCAAGTAGCGGCTGCAACACAAGCAACACAAAACAACACCGACGATACAATCCATAATTTCAAAACTTGAGATCATTCACTTACCGTGCCGCCATCGCTGAAGTTCAGCATTTTCGCTGGCTGGCACGGGTTAGTAGGAAATCTGCAGCACTTGGAGCGGCGGACACTACCTGTTTTCTCTGCACTCATTTCTCCTCTCCGTCCACCTTCTCATTCACGAGACTTAAGTGTAAAACATGCGGTTGAGGACGTTCGTGTGCACCTCGGCGAACTCGAAGCTTGACGTGTTCGAGTTATATGAGCCCACGGTGGACGCACCGTCCGAGCCCTCGTTCAGGTAGAATCGGGCGCGCACAGCAGCCAAGTGCGCATAGTACACAGGCGTGACAAAAGAAACGGAGCGCGTGCATCTCGAGAACGTGTACCCCAAGTGGTACGTGAGGCGTTGAATGTCCTCAGCGGACATTTTGTTCTCATCGTGGAGCACTGTGTAATGCCCAGGCACAGTAGTGCCCTGAATGCCGCTGTGGCCGTAGAGGAAGAAATCGAAGCGGTGCGGGTCGACAACTCCCGTGTCGATTACGGTGCCAGGCATCACATTGCCCTTGCGGTCGGCGTCACGAGGGTTCACTGGGAAAGATCGCAGGTGGTGGCGCTTGTTCACCACAACAAATGTTACTGGAGGGTTGTAGTCGTCCGAGATCATCCTGAACGCTTTGCGAAGAGCACGGATCTCTGTCTGCAAGATGTCAAACATTTGGCCTTCACTCATACCGTCACGGTAGTAAATTACACGCTCGGGTTTGCGTTTCGTATTTTCGTAGTAGGCCAAAAAGAGCTCTCGCAGCATATTTGGCAATTGCTGGATGTCACTGGAGGCCTTCTGCGCCGCCACGCGAGCAGCGTACTGGGCAGAATAACGGTCCATAGAGGCTACAACTGCAGCAATGGACGGTCGGCCGCCCATGCCAGAGCGTGGGTGCTCCACATCAGCACCGATGATAATCGTGGGCGCACTGCTTATCAATGGAAGCGGCTCGCGCAGCACTGCGTTCTTTCCATTGAGCTTCATATTGATCTTGAGACAAACGTTCGCGCAGAACTGAGGGTTGGCTCGAGGTAGATTCATAGACGCAATACATTGACTTGGCAGTCCTAGGACCGTATCGGACATGCGCTTCACATCGCCATAAGCAGGAGAATTCTTGGCCGGCAAGATCACCATGAGAATCTGCGGTGGGCCCAGGTTTCGTCTCTCAAGTTCCTGATGGCACATCTTCATCAATTCCTCGACTTGGGCACCGCGGAACTGGTCTTGGTGGATCAGTACAGGATTTTTGTCTTCGAACGGGAGTCCACGTTGGTCTCCTAAGTCAGTTAACTTTCCAATAAAGCTCTGGACCTCACGCTCACTCACATTAGCGGCGACGATCACGCCCCAGTTACGCACCGGAACCCCTTCCACGAACTTCTTGCCATTAAGACTCCACTGGCCTCCAAATGGACGCTCCGATACATTCTGGTATTGGACGTCAGGTGCATCCATGACGCGGGCCTCCGTCGACTGAAGACGCTGCTCTACCTTAACGCCAAACGCCGCCAGGAACGGGTCGTTCTCAAAGCCCGCCTGGCGCACTTGTTCCATGATATTTTCTTGGCGATTGCGTGGAGGCTGACTGGTCTGGCGAATGATCTCCGCAGTGTCCAGGTCATTGATGTTGGCGCAGCGTTGTCCAGGAGCGACTTCGCAGACCTCAATTGGGAGCCAATTTTCTTTGCCTGGACGCTTGCTGCCAACGTTCACCAATGGCAAGTTGGGATAACGCAGTTGCATCTTGTACTTGCCACTGAAGTATGCGGCAACTGACATTGTTTCACCCTTGATGCTCACCATCGTCTTGTCCGCAGGTTGAGCGCTCACTCCGAAAATGGCGCGTTTGCGGTCCTTGCGGTGGGTAGGCACCACCTCAATCTTGCGCAGCGCGCGTGCCAGTGACTTCATCTCTCGCTCCGTCAAATTACGCACATCTTCAGGGCCACGCGCCCGCAAAGCTGCCACCGCCAGCTGCATGAGCGGGCCCGGAGAGTAGAACACCGTTGCCGCCTGGTCGACATTCATAAGCAATTTGTGGTCTGCAAGACGAATCGCTTGGTGGTAGCCCCAGCAGAGTTCTTTGCCGCCCTTGAGCGTGTGCGTTTTCTTCATCGTAAAAAAGTTACGCCCGACGGCAATTAGACGCTGGGCACCCAGATGACGCGCCACGACATCGAGTGCCTGGAGAACGGGCAAAACGTTCACGTCCGGGTTCGAATAGTAATCCTTCAAGCTCGAGGTGGAGATGGTCTCGACCAATTTCATCTTGACGATAAACGTCCGTGGGCCTCTAAAACCCTGACGAGGCGCACCATCACCACCTGCAGACGCTGATTGCGGGGGAGGCACAGGAGTTGTGCTAGGGCTGTCCGGATTGATATCGGTGAACTCCTTTGAGTTCCACGGCAGCATCGCTGGTGAATATAGGGCAGCCATTCCATCATGAACCACACGGAGACCGCCAAACTCGGATTCGTATTGACGAAGAGCAGCATTGATCACGTTGCGCACAAGTGATCGTGGCAGTGGACGCTCTGGTCGTGCCTCTCGTTTGGGTGGTGCATCTGCCGACGGCTCGGCCATCTCAACATCCTTGACGTCCTTGTTGTCCTGCTTCGGCTCGTCTCCCATGTTCTCGTCTTTCTGATCGGCACCCGAGGGGCCATATTTTGAGTCCGCCTGGAGATCGGGAGAGCGCTCCACAGTAACGTGGTATTTGAAAAACTCGTGTGGCGCCGAGTCGAGCGAAATGCCGAAGTAGTTCACGTTCAGCTGCGCAGTTTTGCCGCTCCGACCAACACCGGGTCGGCGGCAAATCTGCACCTCCTGCTGAAGGTATGCATCATCAGCTGGGACTTCACGGACACCGGCACGGCCGCTCCATTCGTCTTGGATACGCGGATCAGCGATCGGATTTCCGATCTGCTCATAGCCACATCCAGAAACGGTACCTGCACCAGAACCTTCTTGTCCGCGAGAGCCGCCACCGCCACGACCACCACCGCCACGGCCTCTTCCGCCGAATCCACTACGGTCGCGATCGCCACCGCCGTAGCCGCGGTTCCCACCACCTCCGCGATCTCCGCCACGGTGGTCACCGCCTCCACGGTCGTCGCGGCGTCCATAGCCACGGTCTCCACCACCACCATAGCCGCGATCATCCCGACTGCCGCTACTGCTACCACCATTACCGCGATCATTACAGCCGCCGCTACTGCTGCCACTATAGCCGCGATCATCACGACCGCCGTACCCGCGATCGCCACCTGCACTCGCTCCACCTCCGTATCCACGGTCGTCTCGACCGCCGCCACGTGAGCGGTCATCATAGCCGCCGCCGCTTCTACCGGAATATCCACGAGAGCGGTCGTCGTACCCACCGCCAGAGCCTCCACTGCCGTAGCTGCCTCCTCCTCCATATCCACGATCGCCGTACCCGCTGCGGCTTTGATCGTACCCTCCCGAGGACGAAGCTTCGTAACCCCCTCGGTTATCGTAACCCGAAGAGCTTCCTCCGTATGCACTATGGGAAGACGAGCCTCCATGCGCTCCGCGATCATCGTAGCCTGATGCTCCATAGCCGCTGCCGTACGACCCTCTTCCTCCTCTGCTGCGATTGTCGTAGCCCCCACTAGCATAACCCCCGCTACCAGAGCCGTGACGGCCTTCGTATCCCCTCGATCCGGAGCTTGAAGCACCATAACCTCCTCCACTGCCGCGACTGTAATCGTCGTAACCCGACGACGATCTGCTGTAGTCGCCGCCGCGAGAGTCGTAGCCTCCGCGCTGATCGTACCCCCCGTGTTGCTCGCCGTACACTTGTCCACGCTGGTCGTACCCTTGCTGGCCGCGCTGGTCGTATCCTCGTTGATCGCCGCCGTAGCCGCCTCCACTGCCGCTGCTGCTGGGGCGGTTGGGGTCGTCGTAGCCGCGATGGTCGTAGCCCCCGCCACCGTTGTAGCTCATCTCTGATGCCGCTCGCTTCCTCTCGGTTGGTTGGTTCCTCTTCACTCGAGTTGTGGCCGTTATGGAATGAATTTGGATTTGGATCGGAGCTCCTCCATGAAACGGTTGACTGCCTGAACATTGCGTTTCAGTATGGGTCATAGTGACTAGACACTAACGCGCGGGAATAAGGTTGAAGATGCTAGTGCACGATCACAACGGGCACTCTTCACCTAGCTCGCTGACGGCAATACAACCATCGTTCTTCTTCACTTTAGGTCACTGCGTAGTGCTGAACTGCAGTTCATTCCTTCACAATAACGTAATAACTGACAACAACCAAAATGCGCCGCGCTTGCAAAACCTTAAGCAACTGCAGGGGTTTTCGGTACACCTAATCGAGGCAACGGAAGCACCCACTCACCTCGGTGTCCGGGATCCAGCGATCGATTGGGCTGCGACTGGCCCTGAAGAGACCTGATATTATTGCTGTTGCTGCTCTTGGCTAATAGCTGTCCGACTCCTGCAGTTACTGCTGCCATGAATCAGAGCCACAACACACACTTATATTGATACATAAACTAGATAAAATAGAGCGGTCTGCACCCTCGATTTGTAGCTGGCATGCGCCTCCATTCACTCTGCTTCGCGACTGCGTAGTCGAAGTGGGTTCTGTCAATGCGGAGCGGTGGGAAGGCGCTGACGAGCGTGGCGGAAGAAGAATACCGGTTGTCACGATGGAGAATTGAGGATGGCTGGAGAGAGGTCGGAGACGTCGGTCTACAATTGCGTCCGCCACTTAACCTCGTCTGCTGCCTGAAGGTACGCGTGACAAAACCTCAACTACTGTTGGACGGAGTCGATCCGGGCGTGATGGCGATGGACGACGGGCTAATCGTTGTCGCGCACTTGACGAGTCCCATCAATAGCTGTGCCGAGTGGTGGTCTGGGTGGTCTGGGTGGTCTGGGTGGTCGTGCAATTTATCCCGATCGAGGTGCATGAGCTTATTTACCGCTAAAAATGCAGCACAAATCAGGTCCCACCGTTCAATTAGCACCAGCGGAACAGAGGCAAGCTAACCAATAGTCCCCGAGCGCACTCACCGGTCTCCTCTGCGTTGTTGTCACTGACTGACAACTGGTCAGCAGCTGCAACGCTGCTGTGTGGCCGTTTGCGTCCGTGCGGAGCTTGCTGTCGCTGCTCAGAATCTTCTCCCACCGCGTTAAACAATTGCAACTCAAACCTCCCTTAGCAACAGCCTACATGTACATACCGTGTCTGGCGCCTTCCTCCTTGATGATCTGCAGCAATGGATCCTTACTACTGGTCGGGCTGGGGCCTCCATTGGCTGCAGTCTGCAGAGTGACTTCTCCCCCGCCTACTCCATTGTGGTCCTGTATTTCCGGTGCTGAGGGCGGCTGCGGACTCCTCCGCAGCTCTCCGTCGCCCACCTCCTGGTACGCCGTACTCAGCAGCGCCACCACGAACTTGTTGTGCAGATCTGGTTATTATTATATAGCCACAGTGTTTAGTCGTTACGAAATCTCATAGTAGCAAGAACGCAGCGATTGCAACGCACGTTTATCGGACCCCAGGAGCTCCTCGGCCAGCGCGTGGAACTCCTCGAGTGAGAGCTTGGCCGCCAGGTAGAGCTGGAACGAGCCCCAGTAGCGCTTCCACGCGTCGCGATGGCGGCGCTGCAAACGGTGGAACAGCTGCAGCTTGAGCTTCTGCACGTTCGACAGCGGTGTCGACGCCACACGCTCCGTCATGGTCTGCTGCTGCAGCTCCAGATATGACCAGAACCAGACTGAGCTCGTTCTACTAGGTTCCACGCGTGTCTATTGGCCGCTTGGATTTGTGTAAATGTGGTGTGTAATTGTGTAAGTGTGATGTGGCGCAATACTTCAACCCCTGTGCACCACACCATTCAGGAGTGAAGGTGCACGCGGCAATGGATGTCGCGCTCATGGAGGCACGGCTGCACGCCTTCTACGCCAAGCACAATCCGGGAAACGACCAGAACATGTGCGTGGTCATCTTCCTCTAACGTGTATCTTCATGGTCGTGCTGTTATTGTCGCTGGAAACGCTGTTTAGCGCTCTCTACAACCGTGCAAAGATTGACCTAATTTCGTAATATTTCGACGCTCTAGTGCCGAGATAGTGCGCAAATTCGCCGGTCGCGAGCGTCAACTGTGCGCGAAACTCTTAAAAAAGTACGGAGAAGCGCCAGATCTCTCGTCTCCGGGAGGTAGCAGCGACCAAGTTGACGGAGCCAAGGCAGGAGGCGCTGGAACGCTCGCCAACGTCAAGTATCAGAGGGATTTCAAGCCGTACGCGCTGCCCAAAGCCACCGAGAGTCCATTGGACTCTCACTCAGCTCAATTCGACGCTCTCAAAGCTCTTCAAGCTCCTAAAAAGCAGCTGAAGCTGCCCGTGACGATGGCGTATCCACTGGATAATATCCAAAAGTGTCGTCATTTGGTACGTCGGGCTGTGGCTGAGATGCAACAATTCATGAAATGTTAGTATTGCTGAGTACCTAAGTTAACAGTTGAACTGTTGTGTAGCTGCCAGGGTCAGATGCAAACCGCCAGTCGCTCGTTGTTAGACCCAAGAAGATAAGTCCATCTGCAGTTGAAGCTAAGGCGGCGGCTGTTGTAAAAAAGGTGGCGGAGGCTGCTACGCCGTCGCTGTTTGAACAACTCGCAGGTACTGTACTGGGGCTTGCTGTGCTTTCTTTTGCTGTTTCATTAAGAGAGGTTTTTGCTTACTTGATGTTGTGGGACAGATACTTACTTGGACGGACCCTTTCGAGTACTTCGTCGGTGCTTCCTTGAGCGGATGAGGGTGTTGGTCGTTGTTCGCCGTGTCAATAGCGTGCGTGGCACGTGTTCGGGGTTTCTGAAGGCGTTTGATAAGCACATGAATCTGGTCTTGCTGGACGTCACGCAAGAATTTATCCCTCATACCACTCATGAAAGGCTGCTGCGAGAGATGCGTGAGGGTAGCCGCATTGTTAGTGATGTTGTATTCTCGGCAGCAGATAGACGCCACAACCGACGCGTACTTGCCAGTGCAGGCGGCACGCAAAGCGAGTACGTTAAGCAGCTTTTCATTCGAGGCGACAACGTCGTATCTGTCAGTGTTGGCCCTGCCAATACAGCCGACAATCAGCCACGGAATACTACTAGACTCAACAAGCAACGGCCTTCGAGTTCCTAGCACAGAGTCCAAGGTAATGAAAGAGGTATTTGAGATTTCTGAGATGAATGCGTAGTATTATTTAGTTCCAATGTCCTACCAACAAGCCCAAGCCATCGCGATGCCATCCAGCTAACGACGTACTACAGCCAGGGCTGTCTGTTCCTCGCTCTTACAGGTCTTCATGGTCATCGTCTTCGTGAGCCTTGAGCATCTTGCGGTTGTACGCTACCGTCCCGAGCACAAGTCCCAGCATGAAAACGAAGAACGCGTAGAAGACGAAAAACGTCCAGAGTGCCGTATTGGTGTCATCGGTCTGCAGCACCGAGCGCGTGCAGAGTGCGAAGAGTGCGCCGAGGAGAACGTACACCCCGATCAGAGACAGCGGGATGATGAGCAGATCCTGCCACGAATTACCGCAGCAGAGCACCTGGTACTCATCCTTCTTGTTCACGGACTTGTGCGGCTTGATAGCAGTGACGTTCACATCGTTAGCGGACACAGGGGCTTCTGCCTGCTGAGCTTGAGCTTCTGCATTCTGAGATTCCTGCATGGTTTCGTGGAGCCTGCTTCAATGTGACTGCAGCTGTATGTCTTGTAATGGTGCAGAGCGGCGCTTCGTCGGAGCGAAACCCCTCAAAGGAGCACAACGAAATGCTCATTGCCATCGCCAAAAATACCAAGTTTTGCTGGACCGGTACGCCTTTCACTTACCTGGTTGGTTATGAAGTGTGCAAAGAAACTGTCTGTGGCAAGTTTGGAGCTCGGCAGGCAACACAAATGGATGCAGTTTTACGAGTGAATTGTGTTCTAGACTGCTGATACATTTGACAGCAGTTGCAGAAACAACCGCCATTTTCCTCCAGCAGAGGCACTATTTTTGCAGCGTGAGCGCTCAGATTATTCATTATTCGGATCGTAGGTCATCCTCCGTCGTAACAAGGCACTTCAATTCCGTTGATGACTCATGGAGGGCGTTGTGGTGGTGGAGATGTATTCAGGGGCTCTGCACTACACCAAATCCTTTTCAGAGGCGTTCAATGGACGGCATCCAAAGACCGAGCGTCTCAACCTTGGTGCACTCATTTTTGCACTGCAAAACTTCGCAGGTGCGACGTACTTCCTCATCTACGAATTCATTTCTGTATGTTTTTCTAACGCTGCAAAGCAACTTGCCTCGTGATAAATTTCCTGTAGGCAGCAGCATTCGATCGACAGATAACAACGAGAGATTCGAAGCAACAAAAGGCCTGCCGACAAGTGGTGTCGTCATGTTTGCCACTCCTCTGGAAAACATGGTACTCGCAACCACACCTTCTAACAAACTTCTTGTGGTATGGATTCATTGTCATGGTTTGCAAAAACGTATCGGTTGTAGAAGAAGCTTGCTAACGTCGCACAATTTTTATGACGCCAGGTGCTATTCACAACTCCTGCGTTCGATGCCGACGTGGCCAAGTAAGTCTCTGCAGTAACGCTGCCGGGGAATGTTCATTATTTCATCGGATTGGCATTCTCACTACTGTTTTGCTTTATATAATTCAGGTGGGTAGTTAATAGTGTGGCGTACAATTACGAAAATTGCGATAACGCGGAGATTGAGCTTATGACCGCACTCAACCAAGTGGTGCGTTGGATTCGCTACGCACAAAAGTGGAGGCGATAGTGTTTTCAGGGTACTTATAAGGCATGTTCCGTTCATCCACTCTAGCCCCGTCGATTCCGCTATGCATTTTCCCAAGCTGTCGACGAAGCAGTTGAGCGGGAGCTGATGCGTCTAAGCGAGAGCATATTCATCGCACAGGAAAGCGAAAGTGAAATTGGGGTAGACAAATCGGACGACGAAGAGTTGTTCGTCTTCTTTTATTACTCTCCGCGCTTGGATGATTCAGCATCTGACGGTGGCAATGATAACGAAGCAGCAGACAAGGCCACAAGAAGTGCAAGTCCGGATGACCGTGAAGAAGAATGCCGCAAAGCTGTCAGACCCGTCAATCCTACGCAGTCGGAGATATCACGAAGTAGTGCGCAAAATCTCAGTCTTCGCAACATGATGGCATCTACCCGAGCGATTGTTGGCGCACATATCAAGTGCGAGAGCAACAAAAAGAAAAAACCGAAGAAGAAGAAGACTCGATGGAGATCTCGAAATGCAGTCCTGGATCACTCAGAGCCGCACGAATTTAAGCGAGTGATCCAGATCCAGTGCCACGAAAAGAAAGCAACATTGATGAAGCCGTACCAAGCAGAGAAAGCTTACGGAATCGCAGACGTACTCCTTCCGTTTGTAGAAGTATCGGGGTTATCACTCCTAGCTACAATTTCAAATGCCAAAGCGGCCCAGCAACGACCGCAGCTCGGCCAATTTGTCTGGAAAAATGCTCCTGGCGCATCTTCAGCAAAAGGACAACAAGCAGGAACAGATATGATTGCGTGGCGAAGTGGTCCCTGCTGCATATTCTATCCGATTACAACGGGGTGTATAAATCCTGAGAACAAAGCCCGTGTACGTCTCGCAGTCACTGCGCTGTTTAACGTATTAGAGCCTTTGCTCAAAGCTAAGACGTCGATACTTGTATAACACAAACACTACTATGTACTGTAGTAGTAATTGACAGAGTAAAACAATTTTCTTGGCTGCTCAAGAGCCATTTCGACCTGACCAAGCCAGCAGCCTTCAGTCTTCTATCCAACGCTTGCCACCATGTTGTTGGCAGCAGCAACGTGAGCAATCTCGAGACAGAAGGCCACAAATTCTTCCTCACTGATCCCTCGTGGGTCCAAAGGTTCAAACTTAGTAAATGCCGTCATGAAAAGCTCCTGGTGCAACATCGGCTGCAGTGCCCTAGAACCTTCCACTAGAGCACGGAGCTCCTTAGATGCTGTTCCTGGTCTAGAATCACTTTTTGGAGTAGTGGCAGCCGAGTTGTAGAGGGCCTGCTGGACTTCAGCGACGTCAATTACACCGTTACGATCACTGTCCAGCAACGCGAAGACGCGTCGAATTGTTTGTGCCTCTGCTTCTCTCGCCGATAGCTCGGGATGCAATTCGTGGTAGTTGTTCTTGAAATTGCTAGCCCCTTTGGTGTGAACTTCACGAGAGCGGGTTGTTGAGGCAACGACGTCAGGCTGGATGAGACCCTCTGACATCAGACGGAGGTACGAGTACTCGCATCTCGCTAGAAATTCAGCCCAGGACAGCTCGCGACTGCTCTCACTTCGAGAAGTATCCGAATCGGATAGCCCTTCGACGGCTTGGCTCGAGAAAAGGGCTTCCAGGTGGGTACGCTGTTTGAGAAGCAGGCGAAGCAGCGGTGAAGTCTTGGCAAGTGCATGTATTTCTTCATCACGCTGTAGGGCCCACCTCATCTCGTCCTGGTTCACGGTGCCACTTCCGTCCACGTCCATGAGCGCGAAAAGCTTTGACAATACTTCGTGCTCCTGCCGTCTGAATTGAGTACGAGGATCTCCGTCAGTTGTGTCAGTATCTTCGTCCGCCTCGCGTCCTCGAGCTGAGCTGGAATTGCTTCCGCTGTTAGATATCTGCTGTGTAGATGCTCCTGAGACTTTTAATCTTGCTCGTGCTTTAATCTTTGCCTTCTGTAATTGACGAATCTTTGGTACTTCCGCTGAGGGCTTTAGCTTGTTGAGAGATGGGAGCTGGTTTAGTTTTCGATGGTCCCCACTTAGAATTTCACGAGTAGGGCTTATCTGTAAGCGTATGTCTCGTTAGCACAAAAGTTTACTGTACCATGTTGAAGACATAATTTGGTCCTTCCCTCACCTGGTTTGGTTTGTACGGAACTCCGTTAAATCTTGCAGGAATATGAGGATCCGGCATCTGCTTGGGACAGCACCGCGGGTTAAAACATGAACAAAGGTAGTAGCAAACAAGGGTTCTTACCCGATAGCGACGGTAGTTGACTGAAGACCTTGATGTTGTTTCTTCTTCTTGACTTCTGTCCCTGGTACGGCTGTCCAGGCGCTCGATATCATCCAACGATCCTTCTTCACTGTTCATTTGCTGATCGGAAGAGTATACCAGCATTTGGCTTTTCAAGAGTGCTGCAGCCGTGACTTCATCGAAAGCACACTCTGGAGGGGCTTGTGTAATCTCAAAATGAGTGCCGTGTGTGCCGCGAACGCCCTGGTGATGAACAGTCAAGATGGATCGAAAGCCGTAGCGTAGATCTCCGTGCTCTAACCGCTCGCGAACCACCAAGTCATCCAGCGAGTATGGCGTCGCTGAAGCAACAGAGTCTGGGACTGACTCAACAACTGGGTGTCGTCGTCTTTTGACTGGTGACGATGCTCCTTCGAGGTGCTCCTGCTGTTGTTTAGTCGGCCATCGGTACCGTAGCAATTCGTCAACCGAAACACACTGCCGATAGAACCAGTGGAGATATCTCGCCTGCGTACGTTGTTCCAGCCCACCTCGCTCAGCTACTTCTTTTGTTGCATTTTGCTGTACTTCAGCTTCCCATGTCGCACTAAGTGCTTGCTCAAGTACACTTTCAGCAAAACGGCGGCTCGCTGCCTCCTGTTGAGCCATAGCAATATTCGCTGCATGCTGCCTAGACTCCTCCGCTTGGATACCCCAAAAGCTATCTCCATTCTGACACTGTTGGGCCTCTTCATAATGCATTGTCATGCGAGCGCCTTCTTCTTCTTCTTTCTCCAGTTGCAAACGTTCTGGGTCCACTTCCTCTTCGTACACATCCTCAAATCCCTGATAATCGAGCGGAATATTTGCCACGTTGGTTTGTTGCAGAAAAGTTGAGGAGCTCTGTCTGTTCAAGGCCTTCGTCCTCGCCATTATCTCTTCCTCAATTTGCTTCTGCAAGATTTCGCGCTCATAAATGTCTAGCCCCCAAAAACGGTCACCACCTTTAAGCTGCAGCAGTTCATGATGATTCATCTCTCGACGGCACATAGCCTCACGTTCGGATTCATCTTCTCTCAATGTAAATAACTGCTGCTTGCCTGATTGTGGAGAGTGCGCTCGAAGTTCGTGAACTAGTTTCCGCGCAAACCGTCCTCGAGATAGCGACTGGATTGAAATCGCAGCAGCCACCTTGCGATCTTCCGAGGAGGAGACGAATGCCTCAGGAGGGTCCCAGCGAGTTTCGCTGGTGCGTGGACTGTAATAGTACTGCTGTTGCGTCGACGGGTCATACACTTCGACCCATTGCGAGTTTGCACTACTCACTTGAGCTGCATCAGTGTCAATTCCTCCGTCCACCTCTGCGTTTTCACCACCGTTGCTGTTTGTATTGTCGATGTGGCTGTCGTCTTCGAGTTGATGTTTGCTGATCTTCTGCTGTCGTATCGCAGTAACTCGAGCGCGAGCTTGCTGTGATCTAGCAGCACTCTGCAATGACACCACCGTACTCAGCACTGCGTCGCTATTGCAGTGTTGAATAAGAGCTGTAGCTTCCAGAGGCGGCTCCCAACGAACTTCACCAGACTGCGGCGCAAAGTAGTACGCCACGTGTTGGACCGGATCGTACAATTCCAGCCACTGAGTGACCTCATCAGCTTCGCTCGCTGCAGCGTCTACTGGCGTCTCAGCAACTCCCCAGTGAGCAGCAGCATTTTTTTGGATTGAAAACTCTTCAGTGCCGTCACCTGTTGAGATAGCAGACTGGTCGTGGTGCTCTAGTTCCGATCCTGGGTTCGTCCACGAAGTTTCGCCTGTGACCACGTTGCTGAAATACGTCTCGCCAGTGTCGCTGATGCACTCGACCCAGTGCGACTCGTCGTCTTCCCTGTCAGGTTGCACATGTGTGTTGTAATCGTCCCACGTAGCATCCTCCGTGTGGTGCTCGTGCTCTTCCTCCATTATTGGCGACTGCACCAAAAGATGTTGAAGCTGCTGTGACTTTTCAAGATCCAGCAAGTGGTCCACAAAAGTCCGTGTACCAAGCATATGTGGAACACACAAATTGGAAAGTGAACACATGTAAGTTGAAGCAACTGAACATACGTTGCTTTAACTCAAACTTCCTCTCACTTTTGGATTTCTCCTTCCCAGCGCAAGTCGAGTTCCACCAGCCTTTCTTTTCTAGCTAAAGCCCACCGTTGTCTCCTAGCCAAGCTATCAACGAGGCACAATGAAGTCGGTGAATGGTGTGGCGGAAGGACACCCGTTCCGCTTGGAGATCGAGGAACACGAGACAGTTGCCTTCGCGAAGCAGATGATCAAAGAGAAGATGAACTACCGATTCTCCGCTGACCGACTGACACTCTACCTGGCCAAGAAGGACGACGGCAATTGGCTCAAGTACACCGACCCCGACGTGAAACAACTGAAGGCTGGCGAGATTTCCGACAGTATCAGAAACATGACGAAAGACGAGGAGGAAATGAACCCGCAACTGGAGATCGGCAACGCTGTGTTCGCCTTCCCAGACGCTGGAGAAGCCAGTACAGACGAACTTCACGTTCTTGTCAAAATTCCGGACAACACAGCCCCAACAAATAAGAAAGACAAGATTTGGACTGCACAGGAGTTAGCTACGGTG